>JAULUF010000022.1:28550000-28792500 GCA_031834385.1 Semotilus atromaculatus
TAAACTACAAAGAACTGCAACATGGCACTAAAGACAGGAAGACACAAAGTCCACAAACAAACACACACAGGGAATATATGACAGCAATTGCTTTACCTCTATGTTGCCCTTTAGCTAGACATTTAATTCTTTGATTTAAGTAATGTAGTTGAGTTAATTCCAGAGGATTGAAATTTTGTTTCCCTCAGACCCGCAGTGTAAAACATCAAAATAACACCAGACAAGTATTAAAAATAAATAAGATACAATTCATACAATAAAAACATCACGGCACATGAGTTTAAATATGTTTACATGCAAACAGTATGCAAAAGAGAGCGCAACAGTTGATTGTCCCATTCTGTGGTGGCAATGCAGTCCTGAAGTGCTGAGGCGGCACCATCTGGCCACACACGTACCTGTCTGTGAACTTGTTTGGTGACTTTCACACTTTGTCTGTATGCTGGAATTAGCATAACAGTGGTGTGTTCGGAAAGGCCAAGTGTGGGAGGGGTAAAGCTTAGTATGCCCCTCTGTGGGTTGTGTAAACCAGGTCCAAGATATTTTCCCCCTGTGTTGGAAAGTCAATACGTATGTGTTTTTGGAAACACAGACCTTGGGTCTGCGTGGTTGAAATATCCAGCTAGGAGGAGAAATCTGTCTGGGTGTGCTGTCTGTTGCTCGCTAATGGCATGGTACATTTCACTGAGTGCCTTGTTCATATCGTTGTTGTGGTGGAATGTTAAAGTGCCCCTATCATGGATTTTTGAAAGTGACCTTTCATGTAGTGTGTAATATAGGTCTAAGTGAATGAAAACATCCTGCAAAGTTTTAAATATGAAAGTGCACCGTATATAAAGTTATTGTCTTTCAAAAGTAAGAGTCTCTCTGAGTCAATGAAATGTTTTTCAAATGAGTCAAAAGCCGTTTTGTCGTGACGTCAAGACGAAACATTAGCCCATCATCATCGGACTCGCGCTCGGATTGATATCATAAAATCAACGTCATTGTTCGTTACTGTGTTTAGTTTACGGTGTAGGAAGCCTCAGGACACGCCGAGCTGTCGGTGTTATGGCAATGGGAATTTCGTGGTAAACCAATCACAACAGACTGAGCTGTCTGGCCAATCAGAGCAGAGTAGCTCGTGGAAAGGAGGGATTTAGAGAGATTGATTCATTTGGCGAGTCATTTGAGAATCATTGAAAATCTGATGATGTGCAAATGTATATTATGAGAAAATGAAAGTTTTTTTGACGTTTGATGAAACAGTTTTTTTGACGTTTGATGCATGCAAACCTGTTGTAGGTGACTCCAAAACAACATTAGGAAACTTAAAAAAATCCATGATAGGGGCCCTTTAACGGCTACAAGCAGGATCACTGTAAATTCCCTCGGAATGTAGAAAGGTCGGCACTTGACGATTATAAACTCCACTAGGAGTGAACAGTGTCTGCAGACTACCACAGAATCATGGCACCAAGCATCATTGATGTAATCACAGACCTCGCCACTGCAGGTCTTACCACCCTCGAACAATACTCAAAGTCCGCTCTGTAGCATGTTAGCTGATAAAGCTGAATAGGCAAGGCAAGTTTATTTATATAGCACATTTCATACACTATGGCAATTCAAAGTGCTTTACAGAAAGTATTTCAAATAATCATTAAAATTAAGAAAAGTTATAAAATAAATTAAAATAGATGTATGATACAGTTATAAAATGAACTATAGGAGTAAAAAGAAAATACATATATAAACTCATCTGGCAAAACACTGGTGTATCATATTTTTCACAACTCCCAGTTGTACTCTGAGATTTTCCCATGTTGATTACACTGTGTCGAGCAGAGTCTGAAATGTTGTTTTTGAGCCACGTCTCCGTAAATATAAAAACACCGCATTCTTTGATAGTCCGTTGGGCAAATCTCAGAAGCTGTATGTGGTCCATTTTATTGGCCAAAGAGCATACGTCAGAGAGCAAGATATCTCTTAGGATAGCTGGCTTGTGTGGGCTAGCCACTAGCCTAGCCCGGATACGTCCATGCTTTCCCCTCTTCTGCCTCCTCTCATGCCACCTGCGGTGCCTCCTCAGCGGTTGGAGTGCAGCATTCGAGGTTGATGTTGTGATAAGCTGGAGGAGTAATCCCCAGCCCGAAGCTCATCAGCGTACGCAGAGTTTACCTCGTAAATAGAAGTTCTGTTTGTCTCTAGCAGAAATGTCCGATTGTATATGCGCCTAGAGATGGACAAACGTGACAAACATTCACTCACACTTAAACACAACAGCTTACACGAAGGTAAACACGTAAACATCATACTTTCAGGAGGGAGAGGAGCCGCTGCGTCTTCACGCCCTGCCGCAGCTCAGTTATTATACAGAAATCCACTAATCAGCCCACAATGGACACGCACTACGAGTAATCATAATGTTCCATGATTTGGAAGTTGAGGACTTTACCATCACAGTACTCCGAACAGACAAAAGAACTTCTTCTTTCAACCTTCCCCAGACTAGATGTTTGTGTTGCGGCCTAATAACACAGTTCCAACTCTTTATGGAATCCTGACAGTCAATATTGGAGAGTAGACTGAGGAGAGGGTCATTACTGTTTTCCTTAACAGGCTGTGAGTTTTTCTCACAGTACTACATTTACATTTTACATTTATTCATTTAGCTGACGCTTTTATCCAAAGCGACTTACAATTGCTATATATGTCAGAGGTCGCACGCCTATGGAGCAACTAGGGGTTACAACTTGCTCAGGGACACATTGGTGTCTCACAGTGGATTCGAACCCGGGTCTCCCGGGTCTTATCCACTGCGCCATCACCACCCCTACTTTGTACTCAGTACTACTTTGTATTCTCAATCTGCTGAGTCACAAACCTTAAAACATTTGAGCCTACTATCAAGTCATCATCTTAACCTTGAATAACTAAAAAGTTCACAGTTATTTTACAGGTAACAGGTTACAGATCCACTGTCTAGAAGGACTAAGAGTTCTGTTTTTCTTTCAACTTAAACCGGTGCATGGAAAAGATCATCCTCATCATTCCCTTTTGTATAGATCGGTTCTTGAAGGAAGTGTGAACAACTATTCTCAAAGGTTCTTGCTTCACTCTCATTGCTTGCCTTTTGAGTTAGACTGTCAACAATTTTGGTCTGAACATTAACAAAATTATCTGGGGATTTTAGTTGGCTGGTACCGGCTCTGGTCTCCTCGCAGTGCAGGATTTTTAGTTTAAAGGCCGTTCAGGATCAGAAGACCCTCTGGATGGTTCTTGTTTCATTGGTTTTCTTTTGGGGCATTTAAAGCCTCTGTGTCCAGTCTTGTAGCACCTGAAACACAGTCCTTCTTTAAAGCAGTGTGTCTTTGTTGTATGATCAAGGGTCTTACAAACTCTACAGGAACCTGAATATACACTTGACTCTCCAGACAAGGCTTTGACTTGCTCTGCTTTTGGCTCTTGCCCCTTCAGATTAGGATCTGTTCTAGGAGGGACACTGCTCTACCAAGAAGAGCTGGATCAAGACCACTATACTGACTACTGCCAGAAGCTTGCTGCTGTCAAACAACAGGCACCAGAGGGCTTTTCTTCAACTTGTTATGCTCTTTCCACACTGGCTGACTGCTTACCTCTATCAGCGTGTCTATCAGCGCTTGAACCTCCCTAGCTGTCCAATTCGCAGGCACTATCAGAGGTTAATAAAAACCAGCATCAAAATGTGTAAGAAACTTTCAAGAGGCAAAATTGTAATAAAGAGAAAAGGTTTATTCTCTGAGGACTCTTTTCACAAGCCGCAGCCACCCAGCCTGGAAACAGAAGTCCTGTTTCATTCCACAAAATACAAAACATTTATACAGTTCTTCGGCATCGTAAACCCCTCCTTCCCAGTTTCTGTAATTTTCCTTAAAAGTCTATCTTTAACTGGTTTGGGCTGGTTTCTAACCCCCTGTGCTGGTCAAATGGTTCTTTGTTCCTGAGAAGTCAAAAAAGCCTTCGTTTACAACCTAAATTATCTTCTGCTTCCCTCCCGTATTCTCCTGACTAGATCTCTTCTCGTGGTTTTATTACGTTTGTTATTTAACTTTGTGGCTACCCTTAAGGTTTTCTAACCCCAGGGGTTTTCTTACCTCTGAGAAAACAGAGGTAACCCCCACCCTTCTTCTGATTGTCTTTACTCATGCCTTCACAGCTGTGTAAACATGATAATAGAAAAACAAGGCTCTCTGTTCTCGTAATTCAGGAATACAGATAAAGAGACCATATGATATTTCAATGCAATGTCTATTAATAATCAGTCAATATTAAAACTTCAACTACATGCCTAAAAAACATCATTGTTACTTTGTGACTAGGGTATTCAACTCTTATCCCTGTCTCTGTAGCTGTCCAACTCTCCAGTGGTTTACTCCACAGGGTCACATACAAGGTAGGTTCTGGACAGTGCCTAACAAACATCATTGTTACTTCATGACTAGGGTATTCAACTCTTTTCCCCTATCTCTTGTAGAGGGATGTAGAGAGCACCAGAGGACTTTTCTTCAACTTGTAATGCTCTTTCCACACTGGCTGACTGCTTACCATGGCTGTCTATCAGCGCTTGAACTTCCCTAGCTGTCCAACTCTCCAGTGGTTTACTCCACAGGGCCACATACAAGGTAGGTTCTGGACAGTGCCTAACCAACATCATTGTTACTTCATGACTAGGGTATTCAAATCTTTTTCCCTGTCTCTGTAGGCACTCATCAGCAAGGTCAACAGCGTTAAGTCTGATCCAACAATCTGATTCACTTTCTGATCGCCTGGGCAAGGTCTTATAAAAGTCTCTCAAAGGGGTAGTTGAGGAAATTGAATATCCCAGGGCTCGAATTTCGGCGCGGAATTGCGGGTATTGCGCATATTTTTAATCATTCCCGCAGGTCTCCCACTTATAATGCGGGAAATTTCCGCAAACATTGATTCACTGTAGCATGTAGGTTGTATTAGTAAATCCACACAGATTATAAAATAAGTCATTTCAAAACTTTCTGCGAGACGCAATTTCACAAACCGCATGAGTGATTCAGTGGTGGTTCGTCTCTCTCTCTCGTCTCTCAACATGGGCTGCAACAGGCAGTCGTTAAGCGCTGCAGGCGATAATACACTCTCACGTTTCGGGAGTCGGGATAGACGGAATTGTCACTTGCATAATCGGGCTAGCATTGCATCATGAGTAACTAAAGTTTACCATTTGCACGTCTTTTTAAGTCTTACCAGTTTAAACATTCACGCGATCTTGAACTATTCGGTAGGCGCGCGCTGTCTGAGAGATGTTTTTTCTGCACGCATACAAGCCGGCTCACAAACAGCTCGCGGGTAACAAACGTTATTTTTCGCGGATTATATCGCTTTAACAGTCAAAAACATGCGAAAATCATGTCAATTTCTAGCCTGGGTTTCCCCATCCTTCCTTGTGCAGCGCGATTTTATTCCCGCTGCTAGGCAGTATGGAAACCATGGACCAAATTTTCCCCTCAGATAGGGAATCAATCACAGAACGGGGAGGGAGCAGCAAGGCGATGATGAAGTCTATGCGACACACCGAAGCAGTTTGTTTATATCTATGGATCCAACGCGGCAGCAGACGCGAAGTTACCTTTCAAGTTTATTTAGAAAAAAATAGCAACTTTTGGTGTTAAACCATTTCATAACCAAGAAGGATGTTTTTTCCCTGCTACCAACAGGCTTTGGCAAAAGCCTCATATATAAACGTTAGCCCCGTTGGCTATGGCGGGGCTTAGGCTAGCGAGACCCCAGTCGTTAGTTGTCTCGCCATAAATCTCTGCGTTTACACTTGGCATTAATGCGATCTCCATGATCCGATCAAGCAGATCAGGACACGGTGTGTTTACATTTGTTCACAATAAGTAGCCCCTGTATCTGGATAACTGAACATCATCGATCATCAGGGTTTAAGGTTATAGCGTGCAATGTCTATATTAACAGAAATGGGAGATTAATAAACATGCTGAAACAATAAAAACATTCAACATTTAAAACATTAAAAAATAAAAAGTGTATTCCCATTATTCCTGTGGCAAAGCAACGCATGCTTTTCATCTCATGACTGATCACAGCTGTGATATATTGTACAGGCGATCGCCTCATTCAGATAATGTTGCACAATTAAAATGAAAAATGACACACACAGTATCATGTAAGTCTAAATAAACTGTTTTAAATATTGACTTTTTTGTAAGGTTCAAATAAGTTTAATTTCTTGTCTAAACTGCGTTTTTACATACAGTGAAGAAAATAAGTATTTGAACACCCTGCTATTTTGCAAGTTCTCCCACTTAGAAATCATGGAGGGGTCTGAAATTGTCATCGTAGGTGCATGTCCACTGTGAGAGACATAATCTAAAAAAAAAATCCAGAAATCACAATGTATGATTTTTTTAACTATTTATTTGTAAGATGCAGCTGCAAATAAGTATTTGAACACCTGTCTATCAGCTAGAATTATGACCCTCAAAGACCTGTAGTCTGCCTTTAAAATGTCCACCTCCACTCCATTTATTATCCTAAATTAGATGCACCTGTTTGAGGTCGTTAGCTGCATAAAGACCCCTGTCCACCCCATACAATCAGTAACAATCCAACTACTAACATGGCCAAGACCAAAGAGCTGTCCAAAGACACTAGAGACAAAATTGTACACCTCCACAAGGCTGGAAAGGGCTACGGGGAAATTGCCAAGCAGCTTGGTGAAAAAAGGTCCACTGTTGGAGCAATCATTAGAAAATGGAAGAAGCTAAACATGACTGTCAATCTCCCTCGGACTGGGGCTCCATGCAAGATCTCACCTCGTGGGGTCTCAATGATCCTAAGAAAGGTGAGAAATCAGCCCAGAACTACACGGGAGGAGCTGGTCAATGACCTGAAAAGAGCTGGGACCACCGTTTCCAAGGTTACTGTTGGTAATACACTAAGACGTCATGGTTTGAAATCATGCATGGCACGGAAGGTTCCCCTGCTTAAACCAGCACATGTCAAGGCCCATCTTAAGTTTGCCAATGACCATTTGGATGATCCAGAGGAGTCATGGGAGAAAGTCATGAGGTCAGATGACACCAAAATAGAACTTTTTGGTCATAATTCCACTAACCGTGTTTGGAGGAAGAAGAATGATGAGTACCATCCCAAGAACACCATCCCTACTGTGAAGCATGGGGGTGGTAGCATCATGCTTTAGGGGTGTTTTTCTGCACATGGGACAGGGCGACTGCACTGTATTAAGGAGAAGATGACCGGGGCCATGTATTGCGAGATTTTGGGGAACAACCTCCTTCCCTCAGTTAGAGCATTGAAGATGGGTCGAGGCTGGGTCTTCCAACATGACAATGACCCGAAGCACACAGCCAGGATAACCAAGGAGTGGCTCTGTAAGAAGCATATCAAGGTTCTGGCGTGGCCTAGCCAGTCTCCAGACCTAAACCCAATAGAGAATCTTTGGAGGGAGCTCAAACTCCGTATTTCTCAGCGACAGCCCAGAAACCTGACTGATCTAGAGAAGATCTGCGTGGAGGAGTGGGCCAAAATCCCTCCTGCAGTGTGTGCAAACCTGATGAAAAACTACAGGAAACGTTTGACCTCTGTAATTGCAAACAAAGGCTACTGTACCAAATATTAACATTAATTTTCTCAGGTGTTCAAATACCTATTTGCAGCTGTATCTTACAAATAAATTGTTAAAAAATCACACATTGTGATTTCAGAATTTTTTTTTTTTAGATTATGTCTCTCACAGTGGACATGCACCTACGATGACAATTTCAGACCCCTCCATGATTTCTAAGTGGGAGAACTTGCAAAATAGCAGGGTGTTCAAATACTTATTTTCTTCACTGTACGTCATCTGGTATAATTTTGATTAAAGATTTAAGAAAGAAATCCCTATTATCTCTAGCCTTGGCTACTGTATATAGACCTCCAGGGCCTTACGCCGATTTCCTAAAAGAGTTTGCAGACTTTCTATCAAATCTATTGGTCAATGTCGATAAAGCAATAATTGTTGGAGATTTTAACATACACGTAGATAACACAAATGATGCGTTAGGGACTGCGTTTACAGATTTATTAAACTCCTTCGGGGTCACGCAAAACGTCAGTGGTCCCACTCATCGCCTAAATCATACACTAGATTTAATCATATCATATGGAACCAATCCAACCGATATAGATATTGTACCGCAAAGCGATGATGTAACTGATCATTACATGGTAACTTGCATGTTACGTACTGCTGAAATTTGTCATGTTGCGCCACGTTATCGACCAGGCAGAACAATCCTTCCAAACACTATAGATAGATTCTCAAATAACTTACCTGATCTATCTCAGCTGCTCAGTGAACCCAAACAAACAGATGAACTAGAGGAAATGACTAGCAGTTTGAGCACCATTTTCTCTAGTACATTAGAAATTGTTGCACCAATTAGATTAAAAAAGGTTAGAGAGAAAACTAGAGCACCATGGTACAACAATGCTACGCATGCTATCAAGAGAGAAACTCGTAACTTAGAGCGTAAATGGAAACAAACAAATTTAGAGGTCTTTAGAATCGCGTGGAAAGACAGTATGTCACGTTACAAAAAGGCTCTTAAATCAGCCAGGGCTGAGCATCTCCGCAGACTAATAGAAAATAACCAAAATAATCCAAGGTTCTTATTTAACACCGTGGCCAGACTAACAAATAAACAGGCATCACCTGAGCAAAATATTCCGTTACAATGTAGTAGTAATGACTTTATGAATTTCTTCACTGAGAAAATAGAAAACATCAGAAACACAATTGTAAATATAAAAATCTATTATGGTGTCTTATGATTCAGCCTCAATTATAGCCCCTCAAGAACAACTACACCGCTTTACAACTATAGGACAGGAAGAGCTAAATAAACTTATTATTGCATCTAAACCAACAACTTGTTTATTAGATCCAATACCCACTAAATTACTTAAAGAAGTGTTACCTGTAGTGGAAGAGCCTCTTCTCAATATTATTAATTCATCTTTATTTTTAGGTCACGTTCCAAGAATATTCAAGCTGGCAGTAATAAAACCTCTTATTAAGAAACCACAATTAGATCCAAATAACCTAGCAAATTACAGACCCATTTCAAATCTTCCATTTATGTCTAAAATACTAGAAAAAGTTGTGTCCGCTCAATTGTGCTCTTTCTTGCAAGAAAATGATATCTATGAAAAATTTCAGTCAGGATTCAGACAGTATCATAGCACAGAAACTGCGCTAGTTAAAATTACAAATGATTTACTTTTAGCTTCTGACCAAGGCTGCATCTCAATACTAGTTCTACTCGATCTAAGCGCTGCATTTGATACTATAGATCATAAAATACTCCTGGATCGACTACAAAACTACACTGGTGTTCAGGGACAGGCATTAAGCTGGTTTAGATCGTACTTATCAGACCGTTACCACTTTGTCTGCTTAAATGGGGAAAAATCAAAGATAACGTCAGTAAACTATGGAGTACCGCAAGGATCTGTGTTAGGCCCTCTACTATTCTCAATATATATGCTGCCACTTGGTAATATTATAAGAAAACATGGAATTAATTTTCACTGTTACGCTGATGACACTCAATTATATATTTCATCACGGCCAGATGAAACCACTAACTTATCTAACTTGACAGAATGTCTTAAAGATATAAAATACTGGATGACGTGTAATTTCCTGCTATTAAATTCAGATAAAACAGAGGTATTACTTATTGGTCCGAAAAACTACCCACAAAATCCCTTACAATACAACTTTAATTTAGAAGGATGCCCTGTTACTTTATCCACTACAGTAAAAGACCTGGGTGTCATACTTGACCGCAACTTGACTTTCGAAAATCATATTTCATATGTTACAAGAACAGCCTTTTTCCACCTTAGAAACATTGCTAAGCTACGTAACATGCTATCCGTTTCTGATGCAGAAAAGTTAGTTCATGCATTCATGACCTCGAGACTAGATTACTGTAATGCTTTATTAGCTGGTTGTCCTGTATCCTCAATAAACAAGCTACAGTTAGTCCAAAATGCAGCCGCTAGAGTTCTTACTAGATCAAGAAAATATGATCATATAACACCAATTTTATCATCTCTACATTGGTTACCTATTAAGTTCCGTATCAATTACAAGGTATTGCTACTGACCTAAATGGTTTAGCTCCAGTCTATTTAACGGACCTTCTATCGCCCTACAATCCGTCGCGCTCTTTAAGATCACTAAATTCGAGGCTTCTGGTCATTCCAAGGATATCTAAGTCCACTAAAGGAGGGAGGGCGTTCTCACATTTAGCTCCTAAACTCTGGAATAGCCTTCCTGATATTGTTCGAGGCTCAGACTCGCTGTCCCAGTTTAAAACCAGATTAAAGACGCATCTCTTTAACCAAGCATTCACATAATGCTTACCTTTTATACTACTGCCGAATCAGATCGAATGCATTAATATTATGAACATCAGCTACGCTAATTATTTCTCATCTGCCTTTCTGCTGTTATCTCGGGACGCAAGTCCCGAGGTAAATAGTGTTCGTCAGCTCCAGTTTGTATCCAGCCTCTCACGGAGACTTCGGATGATCCAACACCTGTGATGAGACGACTAAACGCCTGTGGAGAGACGACTCGACGCCTGTGAAGAGACGACTCAACGCCGGCGATATGTTATGCCCTAAATTAATACATGATGAACTAACTGTATTTTCTATGTACATTTTTAATGCACTTTCTGTAAAGCTGCTTTGAAACAATGTGTATTGTGAAAAGCGCTATACAAATAAATTTGAATTGAATTGAATTGAATAATTGAAACGATTGGCTATGATCTACGTACAGGCGCATTTGATAGACATTCGTAGCACCCAATAAAACGGCTCTGGGCATTCGTAAACCACGCATCAAATACGAGAAAATGAACGTGGTTTCCAGACCATGTTTCATTCTCAATGATACGTGGTCTACCGTTAGCCAGGCTAGTCAATTTCGGTCTTGGTGAGTATCCTCTAAACACGGTCGGTTATGTCTTAAATAAGCATACATCGCACGTGACCGTATAATGTTGGTGGCTAGGATCTGTGCACTAGCTCTTACAGTGACAGCAGCCTTAAAGTCTGTCCTTAATGTGGTTGTCAAAACAACAAAACATAGCTTTCATTTTAAGGAATCAGGATTAATAGCCTATGTATTTAATTTAGTCAGGACTAAAATACTACCCAAACACCCAGTGTTTTTTTTACATTTCATTACTTTATTCAGTGATCTCTGTACTATTTCTGAATACTAGTGTCAGACCTAAGCAAAAACTTTTCTCTTTATTTCTCTTTATAGGTATCTTTATTAGATTGAAATCAAGCTTCCTTGTGGTGTGTAAATTCTTAAGAACAAAATTACCCCATTGTAAAATCCAATGAGTTTAAATGCAAAAAAATGCAAAAATACATTTAGGAGATAAATGTAATACAAAAAAAAAAGTCTAAACTCCCCCCTCAAATTAAAAATTCCCCCCCATAAGCATCACCTAAGGGGGGAAATTCAGGCCCTGTATCCAACATGCTGTCTTAAAATAGAGAAAATGGGTCTCACTAACTAGGTTGAGATTTTACCAGTCAGGTGGCTGAACTGAGGACTGTCTGGACTGTCAGGACTGTCAGTCTGGTTACCTATTTCACTACCTAACTGCTTCATTAGGTCTGCCATGGTTTGCCACTGGTTTGCTTGGTCACCCCCTACAGAGTCATGTCTTTCATTATGAAAGGCTGGTGAGTCACATCTTACACCTGACTGACTTGTGCTCTTGATGGTGGAGAGTCTACTGGGTAGCAATCATGTCATGCTCTAGCATACTATTCAACAAAGCCCACTGCTCTAACCCGGTTGAACCCTTGATACATTTCGAACAACATTCAAGGCCAAGCCACAGGTGCCATTTTCATTGATCTTTCAAGTTTGGCTTTTGATATGGTCGATCATTATTTTCTTCTTGATAAATTGTATTCTATTGGTTTAACTAGAAATGCTCTTCTTTGGTTCAGTGCTTATCTTCATAACTGACTGAAAACCCTGGAAAACAACACATTGATGTCTGATTATGTAATTGTTGTAAAATGTGTTCAACAAGGTTCTACTCTTGGACCATTGCTTTTCTCTATTTTTATTAAGGATTTACCTCAGATATGCTAAAATTGTTTGATAGATCTCTATGCCAATGACACTGTTATTTACACCTCTAATTCTGATTTGTTACAAATTCAGAAGTATTTACAAACTGATTTTAATTTGGTTAAAAAATGATTTCATAATAACATGCTTATATTGAATAATATTAAAGCTGACTTGAAGTTTGCTGGAATGGTCACAAAACTCAAAACACTACAAGAGGATATGATGAATAATGGTCAGAAAAGAAGGTAATTGTTGATCATAATAGCCAAACCACAGTTAGTAGTGACAAATAACACAAAATATGCTTTGTATTGCATTATTGTGGTTGTTAAAAAAATAATCAAATTAACCACGTGACTTGACTTTATTAACATTGTGTTAATATAAACATACAAAAATGAATGGGTTAAAGTACAATATTGTTCAAAAGCTTGGTGTCAGTAAAAGTGTCTGGTCTTTAAAATAAATTAATACTTTTATTCAGCAAGGACACAATAAATTGATCAAAAGTGACAGTAAATATGTTTATAATCTTACAAAAGATTTCTGTTCCAAATAAACTGTTCTTTTGAACTTTCTACCCGTCAAAGAATCCTATAAAAATGTTACATTTGTGTCATATATATATATATATATATATATATATATATATATATATATATATATATATATATATATATAATAGAAAACCGTTATTTTAAATTGTAATAATAATAATAATAATAATAATATTAATGTTTTACTGTATTTTTGATCACATAAATCCGGCTTTAGTTGAGCATGAGAGACTTTTCAAAAACATTCAAAAATCTTTCACAAACTGTTTCCTTAAACCAGAAATTGTGTAAACATCAATATTAAATAAATTTACACTGAAAAAAAGTCTGTCTTGAGATGTTCTGGTGTTTGCTCACTTGCCCAATTAGAGTCCACCTCCAAGTCTCTATGATATTTTGATCTTATGACATTGGTTTAGTCTGTGTATGTAAGTCTAATATTTTTCACCCAATTTATTGTCTGCCAAATTAAAATCTTAAGTCCAATTGTCTAGAAATGTAATAGCACATCTCTCTTCAACCAGCTGAATGATCTGTAGCATAAACAGTGTGGGACGAGTAAAACTCATCTGCTTTAGCTTACTGGCTTTATGGGAGATTCATTCTTAATGGTTTTGAGAGTAGAAGTGAGGTTGTGCCTGTCTCCTCCAGCAGAGCTTCAGTTCAGAGGAGCCTGTTAGTTTTTCCCCCAGAGACCTTCAGATAATGACATCCCTCAGCTCAGTCTTGCGCCTCATTTGTTGCTCCCCTCTTGCTGACACATAACATAACATAACATAACATAACATAACATAACATAACATAACATAACATAACATAACACGTTACTCGGTCTAAAACCAGCATTCTGCTTGAAGCTCCCAGTGGTGGCTTTCGCCATATCAGTGCAACTTCTTATGTAATACTGTGTATAGCATTCCTAATCTTCCTAATCCTAAAAATTCCTAATTTTGAGAGGCTGATGACTCTGACCCTCATTAGCATACAGGCTTCATTACATTAGGATGCACACATGCACGGCGCGCCTGCTTCAGCACATGACTGTCAGAGGACAGCTCAGTCTCAGCAGCCAACAAATACAGTGCTGCAATTGTCATTTTCATAAATGTAAACAACTCAGTTTATCACGAGAATGATACATTACCAAACTTCAACACAGCACTTCAAGCCTTTCTAGCCTTCAAGCTCCCATCAAGTTAAATAAATAAATACATAAATAAATACTTACTTACTTAGGGTCATGGTGCGACAGAAGTTTGTTTGTTTTGTATTAGTAGGTTATAGAGACGTTTTAGAATCGATTGGTGTTCAAATTTGATGATTGCACAGTAATGTGATCCCAAATAAAGTGATAGTCTACCAGCTATGCTAAACAACAATCTATGGAAGAGTGTTTCCGCCACACTGTAAAATTTCACATTTAAAGTCTGCAAGAAATATAAAAAGCTTCTCAAACAAGAAAAAAAAATGTAGGATGGGACTTGATTTGGTCCATTGGGATTCGATTGGATCGTTGTGGCTTGCTATTGCCGCAGTCTTATGTGAGTGACAGTTGCAAAGGTTTAATTTTTGTTGCATTGGCAAACACTGTAGTTTCAATCTTAGCATGAGCCCTGCTGAGATAAACAGGAAATTCTGTGAGAAATTGAACTTGAACATTGGGATTTGAAGACTACATAGCCAGAATGGAGCCAGAACTGAATGCAAGTTTGCTAAAACAATAGATAAATAGCAATTTGACTATTTGACATGCATCAACAAATTATTCACATTAAGACCAGGGCTGCGTTTCCCAAAAGCATCGTAAGCATAAGCGTTTTCCAAAACCAACTTAAGTAGTACTTGTAACTTAAGTAGTACTTGAAAATCTTCATAGAACTAGGAGTGCTCTGTGCATACGAGTCATCGAAAATCCTTAAGTCCATTTTAAGTGTCACCTGCAGGACAACCAGCAAATTGCACCTAAACTGTATTCCTGTCCAATGTGACTTTAATATTGTTTTTATGTATTTCTTTTAGTTTTTAGGGGTTTTTTTTGCTTGTTTTTTTTTTTTTTTTTTTTTTTTTTGCTTAAATTCATTTAATGTAATTCAATAAAGAAATAATGAATAATTAAAAATTTTATACAAAATGACATGACTGAACATATTTAAACTATACTGTGTAAGCTATATTTAAAAAAACGCTGTTGGACATTGTTGATATTTGAAATCAACTCAAACAAACACACTCTGTTTAGCTGGCCTCCGTTACGCACGCAATCCAAGAGTTAAAGTCTGTTTATCATAGTAGAAGCGAAACAAAATAATGCTTCACAAAAAAAAGTGCAGATGATGAATGAATGACAAGAAAGCACAAAAAAATGTACGTACAATAGTAGCTAATTACAAACAAGAGTTCGTTGTTCGTTGTCAACAGCACAGCAGCTCCAGACAAGCAATGACACTCAAACCTGGTGTTACTCACGTGTGGAGCCGAATCAAAGCAATGTCCGTGTCTGTTTTCAGGCCTTCCTGCTTAGTTCTCATCAGCGCTGGAAAGCTTTTCTAATATTAATGTAGGTCTTAAAGCTCTTTTTCTGATCATAAACCCTTCATTTTCCAGTGATATTCTTATGAGATTTTCTCTTTTGTATTGTGTCTCATCCCTATTTCTGCAGTCTTTCTTCAAATCTCCCTCTTGCTCGTTCTCTCTCCTCCACTGTCATACACCCCCTAATGCTGATTGGCTACACACGCTTGTTGTTGTTGATCGTGTGTCGGTCCGACTAACTTCCAGCGTTTTTCAAAATAAACAACTTATAAGGCACTTATAAGAATACAGTAGTATTTCATAGAGCCTTATAGGCTTGAGGTTTGCAATGCCAAAATGGAGGGCCTTGCAAACCTCATCTCCTCCTGTGCCAATCTCTTCTCTTATAAGCCAGCTTGGCCCTCAATGAGCTGCTGCTGAAAGTTTTTGTCCCTCTCACTGGCCTCTTGTCACATTGTCTAATGTCTTTTAGGGCATCTAGTTTCTCCTTCTCCAGCTGTACTAAGTCCTGACTACAACGACAGACATTCTCAAACCACTGAGGTGTTGTGGCTGTAGTCTGAACAATTACAGATGGAGGCTAGGGTGGGCTGTTGGGAGGACTGGGAAATGGTAGATGTCTGCCAATGGGAGGTGAACCTGATTGCTCCTGTGAGCATGATGGACCTGACTAAGGTTCAAGTTGAGGCATCCCTATTCCTTCATGGAGATCAATACCACCACAAATCCCATCTGAATATTGACAGTGTCTTTCCGGTGTAAGAATGGGGAGTCATTGGGCCCACCATCTGTTTTATTAATTGTTGACATCTGCAGTGCCCTTGAGGCTTGTCCTCCCTAAGTCCTACTTCTTCCTGACCTCCTTCCATGATCTTTTAATGCCCCTGGTTGCAGTTAGTTTTGTAGCAATATCCTCCTAGATTTTTTGTTTTTGTTTATTAGTATGACTGCCCTTAAACCTGCTGAAAATTTGTTTAGCTCAACCTCCTCTAAAATAACATTTAAGTACCTCTTTTAGAAAAAAATTATTTTCATTGTTTTTTGGTTCAGCCATTTTTTTTTATGCTGGTGTCTCCACCCTAATTGCTTATATAGATTTTTGGCATCATAGCAAAAAATAATTAGGCTAAACATTTCAAAATACAAGCTTGCTACAATTACGAGCCATTCTATAAGATGACATTTCAGCACTTAAGCCGCCTTTCCACTGCACACGACATTCGCATACGATTGTCGCATTTCGCCCCCTAGTGTCAGTTGCACAGAACTTTGAAATTGGTCGTGAAGCAACCGTTACCCCCGGCTATTCACAATGGTAAAATGAATGATTTTAATGAATGTAATGCATGCATGAATATATCCACACAAAACAAATGACCCTCAATACATCTACAATAAAAACATAGCAGTTTTTTAGAGCTAATATTGATTTAATAATTATAAAATATTTTTTTCTGCCATAATAACCGACATTTTACAGAAATAGCGTTTACCGAATAACATTAAAGAGTTAAAATATTGGTAATTCTAGCCTCGCGCTCATAGTTTTGATTAGAATACATCACATCCGGTCGGCCGGTCGCATACGGTCTATTCGCAGAAGTTCAGATATTTCAACGGATCCAAAGCTCAAATCGGATCCGAATTTTCCGCATACGCATATGATCGGAACTCCCCGCAGCTCCCGTACAACTCTCCATTGGAAATGAATGACTTCCGGTCCGACGGCTGTCGTTTGTCGTGTGCAGTGGAAAGGCGGCTTTAAAACACCGCTGTGTGCGATCGTGTTAAGTGCAGTTTTGTGAAACACACGTGAAATTAACATGTTAAACTAACCCTAACCCTAACGTTCTTAGAATTGCACGTAGAAAACGCTCTTAAGTGCAAAGATCCAACGTTATCTGGAAACACAGCCCATGAAAGTTCACTACGAAAAAAGGTTATTAAGGTCCATGTTGATTTCATGTTGACTCTAATGAGTCTGTATATGAACACAGAAACATATACAACAGTATTAAGCACATACCGCCATGCTGTGAAGCTCTGGTGTGGACTATATATATTGATCTCCAAGCCAAGAGTGAACACCTGCTCAGGGCATAGAGTTAGACGCTAATTACTCACATTAGCATTCAAGAGGAAGGAACATGAATAATTATTGATATACCAGAAGTAGAGCTCAAAATAAACCTCCAATCTAAATACAAAATCTGAGCACAAGCAAGTCTAATATTTAGACAATGTGCTCAAGAATCGAACCAGACCCGTCAAGGAGGCACATCTCGAACGACAGCTTGCAAAAGATTGATTGAGAAGGAAAAAAGTGCCTTGCCTTGATTATTGTGGAACGTTTCTCCGGGGTAGAGACAGAAAATAATTGAGATGTCACCAACGTTTCCTCTGAAACCCTACAAGCAAAGACAGGTCAGGTAAAATGTCACAGCACCCGTGATGGGACTGTGGGATCATTGGGATTCAAGACTTTCCAATTTCGGCAACCACCTGCAAGTCTGAAAAACAAAGAGTGCATAAATCACACACTACTACAACAAAGCTTTTCTTGGCTGCAGTTTTTTTCAATTTCCGCCCTAACAAGCTCCATAATGGACCCTTTTCACAGACTATGATGCCGCATTTCTACAGTTATCAACATCACAAATCTAGTAAAGGGTTTCATATATATATATATATATATATATATATATATATATATATATATATATATATATATATATATATAATTTTTTTATATATACATTTATAACGCTAGTAAATTACTAAATTTGAAAAAATGTGAAAAGGATCCATTATGGTACATGAGGGGTAAGACTGGGTTATATAGACTATAAGACTAAGGTACAAAATCTCATTTCAAAACATTTGATGAATGACTATGCTCTTCTTAATTTGGTCAGTTTATCGGAGTATCAACATTAATACGATTTTGTCAGGCAAAACAATTTTGAGGTTAATTTACCTAATTTTGTGCCACTAGAAAATTTTTATTTGTGACAGTATCGTGTTGAATATTTAGGTGCTTGTATCTATTTGTTAATGATTTGTGGACGCATTCATGTTTTGTGGTTTGTGGAGTAAAGTTTGTTTTTAATTTTGAAAATTAGACCTGAAAAATCCTCACCATTAACACAAATACATTTTTAAATAAATGTATATATAAAAAAAATTACTGAACAATAATAATGTACAATAAAAGCCATACCAGCATTAGAAGTTTTCGCAACAAGAAATAGAGAAGCAAGCGATTCAGTCACAACTACAAAGGCAGCGCTCAAGTATATCATTAAAGTCAAATAAATGTATAAAGAGTTATGAAACTTTGCTCTTGTTACGTTTGGATTTTGGTTTTGTTCCATGTTTTTCATATTTAGATTTTTTCACAGCACAGGGCATTATTTGAGGGGACAACCATTTGTAGTGGTGTCTGAAACCAGTGGATGTTATCGAGTGCACTCATTCTATCCCACATTGCACCTCAATAACGAATGTACAGCCGATGTACGCTCAACGGCTGTCTGAATTCACTCACTCGTTTTCATTCACTCCTTCAAGTGAACTGTATTGACTAACATAGGGATGAGGGTTTAGGGGGCGATTTCAGATTCAGCCACGGTTCCTGTTTTTTTTTATGTGTTTCCCTTTCCCTCATGTGATCATGTCATGTGCTTCCCTTGTCTACTGTGTCATGTTCTGATTGGTTGTTTTGGTCATGCATGAGGCGTGAGGTGTTTCTCAGTTCTGTTTTCACATTGGTTCATTGTTTTGATTTGCTTTCAGGTGTGTCTTTTTTAGTCATTTTGCCTTGTGTATTTAAGCCCTCTTTTTTGCATAGTTACCTTGTTTTGTGTTGTTTGTGTCCAGTCTTTGTTTTGGTCACTTTGGATTATTTTCAACAAACTGCATATTGGTTCAAGTTCATCTCGCCTTCAGTGGACTGCTGTGACAGCCCTCAGACAAAATTATTTGCCTGGAAATAAATAATAGATTCACAAGACCAAAAATTGCCAGTCAGATATAGCCAAAACAAATTATATAATGTTTAACCACTATAGAGACATCAAAGCCAGCGGCAAATGTCAGAAGGACTAGCCGAGACATGGCTGTTCTCTGCGGGGTACATCTTCCGGACCTCACAACTCTGAAAATGTCTGAGCAAATTTTCAAATAGGTGCTATCGATATAAATAAACTGCCGATTTTAGGTTTAAACAACTATATTCTTGCCTTAAAACTACATTTTGTGACACAACAAAAGAAAATTAGATGAACAGTTCCAGTGAAAAATCAGCACTCCTCGAAACCTCCTCAGCCAATCAGATTTGAGGACCTGAACTAACTGTTATATAATATTCAATAATTCCATGAGTTGAACCTACATTTCAGACATCTTTGCTATTCATTAAAACCTACAGTAGTGGTCAAAAGTTATTTCAGGAGGGAATATTTGTTTTAATGACTGTACAAGTTTGATTAAACCAATGAAATATATATATATATATATATATATATATATATATATATATATATATATATATATATATATTAAATATGAGAATAGAACAAAACACGAAACTTTGTTAAGGTAGTTATATGAGAAAAAAATGCAAACTAAAGCGACTATCCAAAAAAAAAATCATAGAAAAAAGAAAAGATCACACGAAAAAGCATACACTGACTACAACATAATCAGTCATTATTTGATCAATCAAATAATAAAAGCAAAGAATTTAAGGAATGTTACAGATGACCCTGTGACATTGCCATTTTGTCTCAGTCTGCCTATTGGCACAGACAAGTACACTCCATCTTACTCATTGATTTATTGTAGGTTATTTCAGTCTGGAAGTGACAATAATCGATTTTACTTTGGTTGACGAGACTATGTGTGAACTGTCACTGTTTACCAAACAAATCGACTAAACCTAACCTGCTTAAAGGACACAAACTAGCAGTTTTTCCCCATTCACCTTCTCAACAAACAATTAGCGTCAGGATGAGGACATCGATTTACCGCAGCAAAGGACGCTCCTGTGGAGCAGTGAGTCAGCCTCAAGATTGTCTGATGTGTGCGTCTCACATAATTACAGATTCTATAAGATGTGTATAATTACTGACTGCGTCCTAAATGCTGCATTCTCTGATTATATCTGGAGGAAGAAGGCATCAAAGAACATCTAAATCTAATATTTGTGTAATAACCTTCTACAATGCCTGGTTGATTTTTAAAGGCTGCATTGATATGATAACCTATAACATCTTGTTCACAGAGTTTGGCATGTAAAATACATTTGACATATTTCTACAGGGAAAAAAGGATTGTAGTAATTTAAAGCTGATTTGTTCAAGGTCATAAGACATGATGTTTTTGGTGCCTTGGAAGCTGGTCTGAAATTTTTTTTTCTAAGGTATGTCCATAGAAGAACGGTGTTGTCAGGTAAGTGAACTTTTTTGGAACCAAAAACTAGCATTATCAGAACATTCTCAAAAAATGCATGTTTAGGGTTTGTTTTAGGTTAACATTTTCTTTAAAGCAATAGAATGTTTATAGGTGCAGTTTATTTACATTCTGATAACATTACAATAATGCTTCCCTAACCTCCTAACTCCGCCCGTACGAAAACGAACCATGGTTTTATTATAGTAAAAGTGTATTAGTGTAGTACCATCCATGTGTTTTTTTGTGTGTGTTTTTTTATCGTTTGCATGACCAGTTTTACCACAAATGCCATGGTTAAACTATGGTTAGTGTAGCAATATGGTTAATTTGTGGTAACCACCGTTTAACTATAATAAATGTTTTTTTGGTTGTATTTGTAAAACCATTGTAATTTTTCGTAAGGGCAATATCATCTAACTGCTGTACGTCGGTAATCATTGTGCACTCCCGCAAGCTATATTAAAAGCTCTATGGTAGACGGACGGATGTCAGTAATCAGTACTAAACAAACCATGTCGTGTTTTGATTTGTTCAATTAATAAAAAATTATCTGAGCACATCAACCATCTGTTTGTTTTACTGACTGAGAAACCACTTCATGATTCACAGAGAGAGCAGTAAGAATGGTTGCAAAGCAACCAGACTGCTTTGCAAATGTGTTTGGTAAATTCACTGAAAAGAAAGAACCGACTCAAAAGAATGTTTAATCAACAAATGATTGGCATCACTTGTTATTAATATGGGACACATAATAATAAATGCTGAAATATTTGCATGGAAAGCTTATATATATTCTCAGGTCAGTTGGATGTCCAGCTACAGGCGCCAATGACTTTCGGTTATAGCTCTAATTATAGGCACCCCTTCAGGTGTGGGTCTCTGCAGGTCAGAGTGCCAAAAGGTAGGCTATAGGGGCCATGTTGAAAGGTCGTTACAATTAGTCGTGAAAGCTGCCTGTTCGGATAGCGGTTAATCTTTGCATTATGGGGCTGCGTCTGAAATCTTAAAAACACTGCCTTCAGAGGATGCATTGCAAGGTAGGAAGGCATCAAGGCATGTACGAAACCAATATTAGCTAGCTTCACTTCCTGTTTCCTGAGATACTTCATCTGATTGATTTTAGAAGGCAGCATAAATGTATCCTTCGCTACCTTTGAAATCCCACAATCCTGTGCATTCCATTCCGTGACAGTTAAGCTTAAACAAACCGATTGCGGTTGAAAGTTATGGTTGGTGATCTGTTTGTGTGTAAATGTTTTTGACCAACGTTTTCCACTTTTGATGTCATTTCTAGCGAGTAATCATATTGTGGTAAATAAATATTCAAACTCAGCCATCTTGAAGGACATCTCAATTATCTAATTGCACCGCAAGGAGGCAAGGAATGAGGAAGCTTCCTGAGGAGTCATGAGCAAGGAAACACCCTCGCATCCTACGGGGATGGAGCTGAGATGCGAGGAAAGGAAGGAAACCCTGCACTTCTCATTTCTAATTTGTGCATCCTTGTTTCCTTTCCTTGTGTCTCAGCTTCACAGCAACAATACTCCGGTAGAATATGGGGAGAATTGTCTTAAGGCAACAAATTGTACCAGGATACATATTAAAATACACCATTTTAATTGTGAAAAAAAAAGTATCACAAGATTATTTCAACATAAGATGAAAGGATGATTTGTACAAATTTATAACTCACATTTTCATACAGAGTAATTAAAAAATACTTTAATAAGAATACAAGATTCACATTTATGGTTGTAAATCAATTGTATTCAGGTCAACATTTGTTGCAGATGTAGATGTTAATTTGTATTTAATCTGGAAAATTCCCTTAAAGTTGACATGAAACGGAAGTTGCAACAATCCTTTCTTCCCTATTGTGACGTATATCCGAGTAATGGCTTCTTGAACAAGAAAAAATGTAGGGTGGGACTTGATTTTGTCCAATGAGAATTGTTTGTAGCATTGGATCATTGTGGTTTGCTATTTCTATGATCGCATGTGAGTGACAAGCAAGATAGAGGGGAAGTTATTTAGATTAAATAATACGAGGGCACATAAGGAAACAGAAAAGAAAAAAAAATCAATTATAGGATGCAATATCCCCCCCACAACCAGTCTGAACTGTTGACCCGAGAAGGATGGATCTATTGATCACGTTTACACATTTTGACCCTGCCATCTGTATGTCACCACAGAAAGATGCGTCAGACCAGGCATCATTTTTCCAATATTCTGCTCTCTATTTTTGGCGGGCTTGTCCGTAGTTTGGCCTCAGTTTCCTGCTTTAACCTGACAGGAGCAGAACCTGACAAACATAGCAATTGCATGATTATTTTAGCTACTGTCGTCAGCTTCAACCATTCTGACCTCTTATTAAAAAAAGCTATTTAGTCCACAAAACTGTCACTCACTAATTGGTTTTCACACCATTCTCTGTAATAAGATGCTTGCACGACATACACTACCAGTCAAAAGTTTGGGATAATTAAAATGTTTTTGAAAGAAGTTTTTTATGCTCAGCAAGGCTTATATATAGTAATACTGTGATATATTACAATTTAAAATAAAAAATATAGCTGCGAGCAGCGATTACGGGCCCAAGCCGGTGGCACCGCAACCCCCGTGCCTTTAGTACCTAAAGGCACCGGGGTGGCGGTTCCGCCAGCTTTGGCCCTTCATCGCTGCTCGCAGCTATATTTATATATATATATATATATAAACGGCCCGGTGGCACCGCCACCCTGGTGCCTTTAGGGTTATTGTGCACAACGTGCAAAAACGTTACCCCGCTTTGACTGTCGAAAAGAAGTGTGCTGTAGAGCTTGCATCAGTGTGGGCTCTGCAAAAGTGTGCATCAAGGGCACATATCAACCACAAAGTATGCGTGAGCAACCTTCTGAAACCTAAAATGAAAAATAAAACACCCTACATCCTACATGGATTTAACGGACACATGAAATAAGTACACAAGACCGAAAATTCATATGAAGTGTGCCATCTGGGACAGGGCCTATGATCGTGAACCACAATAGCCACATATATGAGATCATTTAAATTTAGAATAATTTTTAATGTCATAGGTCAATATGTTTTGCAGCACCTGTCAACCTGGTTTGTCTCTGCCTTTTCTGTTCTGCCCTGTTTGCCATTGTTCACCCTGCCTGTCTTGACCATTCTTAATAAAAAGCTACAAATGGATTCCCCTAGCCTGACCCTGCCTCATTACAACACATATGCTGCATCTGCTCGCTATCTGCTGAACAGCTCTGGTAGTTCCGCTTCAGCACTGATGATGTTATAAGAATAGTGCGCTCTGGTTGGTCTGGATTATTCGGGATTTTTTATTTTATACAGAAATAAGTTGTTTATAAATCAGATGAGAATAAAGTTAGTGTTGATAACATTTTTAAGGATAACATATTGATCTAATATATATATATATATATATATATATATATATATATATATATATATATATATATATATATATATAGCACATTAATTTTAAATTCATTCAGCTTTAATCACAAAACATACAATCTTAATTTTATTTAAAGCAAACAATACATTGCTACCGGGTATATTCGGTACCCACTAATAGGAGTTGCTTTCAGTCACTTCTGTGTTTATCTAAGCGCGGGGCTCCAGACTAACTTTTTTACTAGGAGCACTGTAGCCTATATAAAGCACAAAATAGTGTCTGTGTATATTAAACTGCAAAAATACTATTTAAATATTAACACTGCTTGTCTTTGTGTGAATGAATGGCGCAGACGCACGGTTTCATAAACGTTAGCTACCTCTCTCTCTCTCTGACACACACACACACACACACACTGAAGCATGAGCAGCACTCGCGCTGTTTTCAGTCTCTGCTGCCTCACGATATGATGACATGATTCATGATTCAATTCACTCTGAGAGTCACTTCATGAGCATGTGAGCGAATCGTTTGAACGAATGAATTAATGACTCGCTCATTAAGACGGTCGCCTGGCGACACCTAATGGTGGTTTAGTGTTTAAAAGTATCATTCTTTCCAACAATAGTCAACAAACTTATATTTAAAACAATCTCATAACATTATATAATGCATTGTACTTTTTCAGTGTAAAATATTTTATTTGATCAGCCCTGCCTAGGACAATTAGCAGCCCTATAGTGTCTTATTATTCAAAATATTGATAAAATTTAGAAATAAAAATGAAAGATGAACTATATATTTAATAAAACTAGACTAGAGGATGCCCTGCAGATATTACAATATGCAGATTTAAATATATAATTTGGTGTGTGTGTGTGTGTGTGTGTGTGAGTCCCAGCAAAGATCAGCAGCAGTAGTCAAATTTCATAAAACACGAGAGTAAAGAGCTGACTGAATAGATGATGAAGGAATATTGTGTGTAAAAGCAGCTATTTAAGAGAATCTGTCATTATACTGTTTTGTTGTTGTGTTTTCCATGAAGAATAATAGGCTATTGAACTCACAATTCAAGCATTTTAAAATGAAACTAACGGCTGCACGTGCATTCATAACGATGCGCGTACACAGCGATTTCATTCATAAATATAATTTTGGACACAAGAGGGCAGTATAGCTCTATGTATGATTCAGTGTTTATCACCCACAGAGCCCTCCCCTCCCCCTCACACACACACACATACAGACAGACGCAGAGAGAGAGGGAGAAAAAATTCATAGAATCCACATTCAAACCACAATATCTGACTTTCTCTTGGTTGAAGCTAATGACTGTAAATTAGAAAGTTGTTCGGCTCTAGGAGAAGAATATAAATATAGAGTTTTGTGACTGTAGGTCAAACGAACTAAGTTATAACACACTTCCTGCTTCACGTTTTTTTGCCATAATTTCGTTTCCTCGCCACGGCCAAACCGTTCGAGATATCAAAAATCCCCTGTCAATTTTTCATCATCAATGTCTTGACTTCATGCTGACCGAGTTTCGTGGTGATTGGTTGAATTCTCTAGGAGGAGTATATCGAAGTCCAGGGGCATACGCTTCCAAACAAACCATAATAGCCGACTTCCTGTTGGGCTGGGGTAAAAAGTAAAAGTACAAAGGATATATGAACCGATGAGATCTATATGTGTACTGAGTTTCATATTATTACATGCAAGTGTGTTTGATTTATGGACCAAGTTTTCGGACCCCGTTCCAGGGGGCGCTGTCGAGCCCCCCTGCCACGCCCGGGTACCAGCTTTAGCCCGGCCCTGATGGCCGCGGGTTCTGACGCGTGTGCAAAGTTTCAAGAGTTTTTGAGCACGTTAAGGGCCCCCAAAGTGCGCTGAGAGTCTCAAAAGTATCCAAAAAGAATATTAAAGTTTGATGCGTTGTCACGGCAACAGCATCTAAGATATCAACAATCCTTTCACAGGTCTAAATCTGGCGTGTGTCTACATTATACACATCAAGTTTGAAGCAAATCGGGTAAAGCCTGTTTGATTTATGGACCAAGTTTTCGGACCCCATTCCAGGGGGCGCTGTCGAGCCCCCCTGCCACGCCCAGGTACCAGCTTCAGCCCAGCCCTAATGGCCCCAGGTTCTGACCCGTGTGCAAAGTTTCAAGAGTTTTTGAGCACGTTAAGGGCCCCAAAGGTGCGTTAAGAGTCTCAAAAGCATCCAAAAAGAATATAAAAGTTTGATGCGTTGTCACGGCAACAGTATCTAAGATATCAATAATCCTTTCACAGGTCTACATCTGCTGTGTGTTTACATTATACACATCAAGTTCGAAGCAAATCGGGTAAAAATAAGAGGGTGATTTCAAAGCCTTTAGGAAGTGACACACTTCCTGCTGCCAGTTGGTGGCGCTATAACTTTGACTCACAATAGTCACATCCATGTTATTGGACTCTTACAGCGAACACACTGCTGAAGTTACATCAAGATCAGTTAATGTTTGCAGAAGTTATAACACACTTCCTGTTTCCATTATTCGCCATAAATTCGTTTCCTCACCACGGCCAAACCGTTCGAGATATCAAAAATCCCCTGGCAACTTTTCATCCTCAGTGTCTTGACTTCATGCTGACCAAGTTTCGTGGCGATTGGTTGAATTCTCTAGGAGGAGTATATCGAATTCCAGGGGCATATGCTTCCAAACAAACCATAATAGCCGACTTCCTGTTGGGCTGGGGTAAAAAGTAAAAGTACAAAAGATATATGAATCGATGAGATCTATATGTGTACCCAGTTTCATATTATTACATTCAAGCGTGTTTGATTTATGGACCAAGTTTTCCGACCCTGTTCCAGGGGGCGCTGTCGAGCCCCCCTGCCACGCCCGGGTACCAGCTTTAGCCCGGCCCTGATGGCCGCGGGTTCTGACGCGTGTGCAAAGTTTCAAGAGTTTTTGAGCATGTTAAGGGCCCCAAAAGTGCGCTGAGAGTCTCAAAAGTATCCAAAAAGAATATTACAGTTTGATGCGTTGTCACGGCAACAGCATCTAAGATATCAACAATCCTTTCACAGGTCTACATCTGGCGTGTGTCTACATTATACACATCAAGTTTGAAGCAAATCGGGTAAAGCCTGTTTGATTTATGGACCAAGTTTTTGGACCCCGTTCCAGGGGGCGCTGTCGAGCCCCCCTGCCACGCCCGGGTACCAGCTTCAGCCCGGCCCTGATGGCCGCGGTTTCTGACCCGTGTGCAAAGTTTCAAGAGTTTTTGAGCATGTTAAGGGCCCCAAAAGTGCGCTAAGAATCTCAAAAGTATCCAAAAAGAATATTAAAGTTTGATGCGTTGTCACGGCAACAGCATCTAAGATATCAACAATCCTTTCACAGGTCTACATCTGGCTTGTGTCTACATTATACACATCAAGTTTGAAGCAAATAGGGTAAAGCATGTTGGATATATGGACCAAATTGTCGGACCCGTTCAAGGGGGCGCTGTCGAGCCCCCCTGCCACGCCCGGGTACCAGCTTCAGCCTGGCCCTGATGGCCGTGGGTTTTGTCCCGTGTGCAAAGTTTCAAGAGTTTTCGAGCACGTTAAGAACCCCAAAAGTGCCCGAAAGCATAAAAAAGCACGAAAAAGCTTAAAAAAAGGAATATTAATGTTTGATGCATTGCCATGGCAACAGTATCAAAGATATCAATAATCCTTTCACAGGTCTACATCTGGCGTGTGTCTACATTATGCACATGAAGTTTGAAGCAAATCGGGTAAAAATAAGAGGGTGATTTAAAAGCATTTTGAAAGTGACACACTTCCTGCTGCCAGTTGGTGGCGCTATAACTTTGACTCACAATAGTCACATCCATGTGATCGGGCTCTTACAACGAACACACTGCTGAAGTTTCATCAAGATCAGTTAATGTATGCATTAGTTATAACACACTTCCTGTTTCATGTTTCTCGCCATAATTTCGTTTCCTCGCCACGGCCAAACCGTTCGAGATATCAAAAATCCCCTGGCAACTTTTCATCCTCAGTGTCTTGACTTCATGCTGACCGAGTTTCGTGCCGTGTGTTTGAATTCTCTAGGAGGAGTATTTCACATTCCATTGCATGCGTTTTCCAAACAAGCCTTAATAGCCGACTTCCTGTTGGGCTGGGGTAAAAAGTAAGAGCATGAAGTATATATGAACCGATGAGATCTATATGTGTACTGAGTTTCATATTATTACATGCAAGCGTGTTTGATTTATGGACCAAGTGTTCAAACCCCGTTCCAGGGGGCGCTGTCGAGCCCCCCTGCCACGCCCGGGTACCAGCTTCAGCCCGTCCCTGATGGCCGCGGGTTCTGAGATGTGTGCAAAGTTTCAAGAGTTTTCGAGCACGTTAAGGCCCCCAAAAGTGCCCAAAAGGTAGTAAAATAATAATAATAATAATAATAAATATAGCTGCGAGCAGCGATTACGGGCCCAAGCCGGTGGCACCGCAACCCCGGCGCCTTTAGTACCTAAAGGCACCGGGGTGGCGGTTCCGCCAGCTTTGGCCCTTCATCGCTGCTCGCAGCTATATTTATATATATATATATATATATATATAAACGGCCCGGTGGCACCGCCACCCCGGTGCCTTTGGGGTTATTGTGCACGACGTGCAAAAACGTAACCCCGCTTTGACTGTCGAAAAGAAGTGTGCTGTAGAGCTTGCATCAGTGTGGGCTCTGCAAAAGTGCGCATCGAGGGCACATATCAACCACAAAGTATGCGTGAGCAACCTTCTGAAACCTAAAATGAAAAATGAGACACCCTACGGTCTCATGGATTTAACGGACACATGAAATAAGTACACAAGACCGAAAATTCATATGAAGTGTGCCATTTGGGACAGGGCCTATGATCGTGAACCACAATAGCCACATATATGAGATAATTTAAATTTAGAATCATTTTTAATGGCATAGGATGTCATATGTCAATATGTTTTGTAGCACTTAAATGTGTAAATCCAGAAGCCTAGTATTTATCTGGAGGTCTTTGTCCTTTGCCTGTCAACCTGGTTTGTCTCTGCCTTTTCTGTTCTGCCCTGTTTGCCATTGTTCACCCTGCCTGTCTTGAGCATTCTTAATAAAAAGCTGCAAATGGATTCAAAAAGACAAGGCCTTAAACTTAAATTTGAACAAGGATTAAACTCTTGTAACTGTAACAGACACCAAGGCACAATCACACACATGCACGCACGCACGCACACACAGTTTAAAAACAAAAAAATATTTATCCAACCCCATTTAAAAACAGTCTGTGATTCCTTTACTTTATTAATAAAACTTATTTAAAAAATACAAGGCTTAAGACATTTATTTTCCTTTTTAATGCAGGCCAAACCACACAGCAGTGAAATGGTTAATCTAGCCCTCCTCCCCCTACACACACACACACACACACACACACACACAGACAGGCACAGACACAGAGACGTAGGCTTATGGCAAGCCGTTTTAACATTTAATCATTTAAACCCACTAGTCTCTATTTTCATGCTACTAGTACTTATTTTTTAGATACTAGTATTTTTAGATACTAATATAGTATCTAATGAATAAGTACTAGTATCTTTTAAAAGGTACTAGTCCCTAAGGAATAAGCACTAGTATCTAAAGAGTAGGCACTAGTACCTAAAGAATAAGCACTAGTCGCTAATGAATAAGTACTAGTACTTAATGGAATAGATACTAGTATCTAAAAAATAAGTACTAGTAGCATGAAAATAGAGACTAGTAGGTTAAAATGATTAAATGTTAAGACGGCTTGCCATATTGGCTCAGAGAGAGAGAGAGAGAAAATGACCATATTCAAACCAAAATATCGGACTTTCTGTTGTTCGGAGCTAATAACTGTAAATTAGAAAGTTGTTCGGCTTGAGGAGAAGAATATACACGCTGAGTTTTGTAACTGTAGGTAAAACTAACTAAGTTATAACACACTTTATATGTCCTTATTAAGCCATGAAAATTCATTTCCTCGCCACGGCCAAACCGTTCGAGATATCAAAAGTCCGTCCGCAATTTAGCATCCTCAAAGTCTTGACATCATGCACACCGAGTTTGGCGATGATTGAATTAATTGCCTAGGAGTAGTACTTCAAATTCCACAGCAAGCGTTTTCCAAACAACCCATAATAGCCGACTTCCTGTTGGGCTGGCGTAAAACTTGACCGGGGGTAAGATGTTCGGCCCGATGAGATCTATATGTGTACTGAGTTTCATATTAATTCATGCAAGCGTGTTGGATATATGGACCAAATTGTCGGACCCCGTTCAAGAGGGCGCTGTTGAGCCCCCCTGCCACGCCCGGGTACCAGCTTCAGCCCGGCCCTGATGGCCGTGGGTTCTGATCTGTGTGCAAAATTTCAAGAGTTTTTGAGCACGTTAAGAGCCCCAAAAGCCCCTGAAACCTTGAAATCCATTAAAAGCAATAGACAAATCCCTCACACACAGAGACAGAGAGAGAGGGAGAGAAAATTCTCAGATACATCCACATTCAAACTTAAATATCTGACTTGCTGTTGTTTGGAGCTAATGACAGTTAATTAGAAAGTTGTCCGGCTTGATCTGAACAATATGCGTACCGAGTTTTATGATTGTAGGTAAAACTATATAACTAACACCCCCACTTTTGTCAAAAGGTGGCGCTACTGAGCCCCTGCACCACGCCCGTTTCTGAAACTTTGCACATGTCTACTGGCTAATAAATGTGATCTGTCTGTCGAGTTTCATGCAATTTTAAGCAATTTCAGGCATGCTAAGAGTCTCAAAAGCATCCAAAAAGAATATTAAAGTTTGATGCGTTTGATGCGTTGTCACGGCAACAGTATCTTAGATATCAATAATCCTTTCACAAGTCTACATCTGGCGTGTGTTTACATTATACACATAAAGTTTGAAGCAAATCGGGTAAAAATAAGAGGGTGATTTCAAAGCATTTTGAAAGTGACACACTTCCTGCTGCCAGTTGGTGGCGCTATAACATTGACTCACAATAGTCACATCCATGTGATCGGACTCTTACAACGAACACACTGCTGAAGTTTCATCAAGATCAGTTAATGTATGCAGAAGTTATAACACACTTCCTGTTTCCATTATTCGCCATAAATTCGTTTCCTCGCCACGGCCAAACCGTTCGAGATATCAAAAATCCCCTGGCAACTTTTCATCGTCAATCTCTTGACTTCATGCTGACCGAGTTTCGTGGCGATTGGTTGAATTCTCTAGGAGGAGTATATCGAATTCCATTGCATGCGTTTTCCAAACAAGCCTTAATAGCCGACTTCCTGTTGGGCTGGGGTAAAAAGTAAAAGTACAAAGGATATATGAACCGATGAGATCTATATGTGTACCGAGTTTCATATTATTACATGCAAGCGTGTTTGATTTATGAACCAAGTTTTTGGACCCCGTTCCAGGGGGCGCTGTCAAACCCCCCTGCCACGCCCGGGTACCAGCTTCAGCCCGGCCCTGATGGCCGCCGGTTCTGACCCGTGTGCAAAGTTTCAAGAGTTTTTGAGCACGTTAAGGGGACCAAAAGTGCACTGAGAGTCTCAAAAGCATCCAAAAAGAATATTAAAGTTTGATGCATTGTCACGGCAACAGCATCTAAGATATCAACAATCCTTTCACAGGTCTACATCTGGCGTGTGTCTACATTATACACATCAAGTTTGAAGCAAATCGGGTAAAGCCTGTTTGATTTATGGACCAAGTTTTCGGACCCCGTTCCAGGGGGCGCTGTCGAGCCCCCCTGCCACGCCCGGGTACCAGCTTCAGCCCGGCCCTGATGGCCGCGGTTTCTGACCCGTGTGCAAAGTTTCAAGAGTTTTTGAGCATGTTAAGGGCCCCAAAAGTGCGCTAAGAATCTCAAAAGTATCCAAAAAGAATATTAAAGTTTGATGCGTTGTCACGGCAACAGCATCTAAGATATCAACAATCCTTTCACAGGTCTACATCTGGCTTGTGTCTACATTATACACATCAAGTTTGAAGCAAATAGGGTAAAGCGTGTTGGATATATGGACCAAATTGTCGGACCCGTTCAAGGGGGCGCTGTCGAGCCCCCCTGCCACGCCCGGGTACCAGCTTCAGCCTGGCCCTGATGGCCGTGGGTTTTGTCCCGTGTGCAAAGTTTCAAGAGTTTTCGAGCACGTTAAGAACCCCAAAAGTGCCCGAAAGCATAAAAAAGCATGAAAAAGCTTAAAAAAAGGAATATTAATGTTTGATGCATTGCCATTGCAACAGTATCTAAGATATCAATAATCCTTTCACAGGTCTACATCTGGCGTGTGTCTACATTATGCACATGAAGTTTGAAGCAAATCGGGTAAAAATAAGAGGGTGATTTAAAAGCATTTTGAAAGTGACACACTTCCTGCTGCCAGTTGGTGGCGCTATAACTTTGACTCACAATAGTCACATCCATGTGATCGGGCTCTTACAACGAACACACTGCTGAAGTTTCATCAAGATCAGTTAATGTATGCAGTAGTTATAACACACTTCCTGTTTCACGTTTCTCGCCATAATTTTGTTTCCTCGCCACGGCCAAACCGTTCGAGATATCAAAAATCCCCTGGCAACTTTTCATCCTCAGTGTCTTGACTTCATGCTGACCGAGTTTCATGCCGTGTGTTTGAATTCTCTAGGAGGAGTATTTCACATTCCATTGCATGCGTTTTCCAAACAACCCTTAATAGCCGACTTCCTGTTGGGCTGGGGTAAAAAGTAAGAGCATGAAGTATATATGAACCGATGAGATCTATATGTGTACTGAGTTTCATATTATTACATGCAAGCGTGTTTGATTTATGGACCAAGTGTTCAAACCCCGTTCCAGGGGGCGCTGTCGAGCCCCCCTGCCACGCCCGGGTACCAGCTTCAGCCCGGCTCTGATGGCCGCGGGCTCTGAGATGTGTGCAAAGTTTCAAGAGTTTTCGAGCACGTTAAGGCCCCCAAAAGTGCCCAAAAGGTAGTAAAATAATAATAATAATAATAAATATAGCTGCGAGCAGCGATTACGGGCCCAAGCCGGTGGCACCGCAACCCCGGTGCCTTTAGTACCTAAAGGCACCGGGGTGGCGGTTCCGCCAGCTTTGGCCCTTCATCGCTGCTCGCAGCTATATTTATATATATATATATATATATATATATATATATAAACGGCCCGGTGGCACCGCCACCCCGGTGCCTTTGAGGTTATTGTGCACGACGTGCAAAAACGTAACCCCGCTTTGACTGTCGAAAAGAAGTGTGCTGTAGAGCTTGCATCAGTGTGGGCTCTGCAAAAGTGCGCATCGAGGGCACATATCAACCACAAAGTATGCGTGAGCAACCTTCTGAAACCTAAAATGAAAAATGAGACACCCTACGGTCTCATGGATTTAACGGACACATGAAATAAGTACACAAGACCGAAAATTCATATGAAGTATGCCATTTGGGACAGGGCCTATGATCGTGAACCACAATAGCCACATATATGAGATAATTTAAATTTAGAATCATTTTTAATGTCATAGGATGTCATATGTCAATATGTTTTGTAGCACTTAAATGTGTAAATCCAGAAGCCTAGTATTTATCTGGAGGTCTTTGTCCTTTGCCTGTCAACCTGGTTTGTCTCTGCCTTTTCTGTTCTGCCCTGTTTGCCATTGTTCACCCTGCCTGTCTTTACCATTCTTAATAAAAAGCTGCAAATGGATTCAAAAAGACAAGGCCTTAAACTTAAACTTGAACAAGGATTAAACTCTTGTAACTGTAACAGACACCAAGGCACAATCACACACATGCACGCACGCACGCACACACAGTTTAAAAACAAAAAATATTTATCCAACCCCATTTAAAAACAGTCTGTGATTCCTTTACTTTATTAATAAAACTTATTTAAAAAATACAAGGCTTAAGACATTTATTTTCCTTTTTAATGCAGGCCAAACCACACAGCAGTGAAATGGTTAATCTAGCCCTCCTCCCCCTACACACACACACACACACACACACACACACACACACACACAGACAGGCACAGACACAGAGACGTAGGCTTATGGCAAGCCGTTTTAACATTTAATCATTTAAACCCACTAGTCTCTATTTTCATGCTACTAGTACTTATTTTTTAGATACTAGTATTTTTAGATACTAATATAGTATCTAATGAATAAGTACTAGTATCTTTTAAAAGGTACTAGTCCCTAAGGAATAAGCACTAGTATCTAAAGAATAGGCACTAGTACCTAAAGAATAAGCACTAGTCGCTAATGAATAAGTAATAGTACTTAATGGAATAGATACTAGTATCTAAAAAATAAGTACTAGTAGCATGAAAATAGAGACTAGTAGGTTAAAATGATTAAATGTTAAGACGGCTTGCCATATTGGCTCAGAGAGAGAGAGAGAGAGAGAAAATGACCATATTCAAACCAAAATATCTGACTTTCTGTTGTTCGGAGCTAATAACTGTAAATTAGAAAGTTGTTCGGCTTGAGGAGAAGAATATACACGCTGAGTTTTGTAACTGTAGGTAAAACTAACTAAATTATAACACACTTTATATGTCCTTATTAAGCCATGAAAATTCATTTCCTCGCCACGGCCAAACCGTTCGAGATATCAAAAGTCCGTCCGCAATTTAGCATCCTCAAAGTCTTGACATCATGCACACCGAGTTTGGCGATGATTGAATGAATTGCCTAGGAGTAGTACTTCAAATTCCACAGCAAGCGTTTTCCAAACAACCCATAATAGCCGACTTCCTGTTGGGCTGGCGTAAAACTTGACCGGGGGTAAGATGTTCGGCCCGATGAGATCTATATGTGTACTGAGTTTCATATTAATTCATGCAAGCGTGTTGGATCTATGGACCAAATTGTCGGACCCCGTTCAAGAGGGCGCTGTTGAGCCCCCCTGCCACGCCCGGGTACCAGCTTCAGCCCGGCCCTGATGGCCGTGGGTTCTGACCTGTGTGCAAAATTTCAAGAGTTTTTGAGCACGTTAAGAGCCCCAAAAGCCCCTGAAACCTTGAAATCCATTAAAAGCAATAGACAAATCCCTCACACACAGAGACAGAGAGAGAGGGAGAGAAAATTCTCAGATACATCCACATTCAAACTTAAATATCTGACTTGCTGTTGTTTGGAGCTAATGACAGTTAATTAGAAAGTTGTCCGGCTTGATCTGAACAATATGCGTACCGAGTTTTATGATTGTAGGTAAAACTATATAACTAACACCCCCACTTTTGTCAAAAGGTGGCGCTACTGAGCCCCTGCACCACGCCCGTTTCTGAAACTTTGCACATGTCTACTGGCTAATAAATGTGATCTGTCTGTCGAGTTTCATGCAATTTTAAGCAATTTCAGGCATGCTAAAAGTCTCAAAAGCATCCACAAAGAATATTAAAGTTTGATGCGTTTGATGCGTTGTCACGGCAACAGTATCTTAGATATCAATAATCCTTTCACAAGTCTACATCTGGCGTGTGTTTACATTATACACATAAAGATTGAAGCAAATCGGGTAAAAATAAGAGGGTGATTTCAAAGCATTTTGAAAGTGACACACTTCCTGCTGCCAGTTGGTGGCGCTTTAACATTGACTCACAATAGTCACATCCATGTGATCGGACTCTTACAACGAACACACTGCTGAAGTTTCATCAAGATCAGTTAATGTATGCAGAAGTTATAACACACTTCCTGTTTCCATTATTCGCCATAAATTCGTTTCCTCGCCACGGCCAAACCGTTCGAGATATCAAAAATCCCCTGGCAACTTTTCATCGTCAATCTCTTGACTTCATGCTGACCGAGTTTCGTGGCGATTGGTTGAATTCTCTAGGAGGAGTATATCGAATTCCATTGCATGCGTTTTCCAAACAAGCCTTAATAGCCGACTTCCTGTTGGGCTGGGGTAAAAAGTAAAAGTACAAAGGATATATGAACCGATGAGATCTATATGTGTACCGAGTTTCATATTATTACATGCAAGCGTGTTTGATTTATGAACCAAGTTTTTGGACCCCGTTCCAGGGGGCGCTGTCAAACCCCCCTGCCACGCCTGGGTACCAGCTTCAGCCCGGCCCTGATGGTTGCCGGTTCTGACCCGTGTGCAAAGTTTCAAGAGTTTTTGAGCACGTTAAGGGGCCCAAAAGTGCGCTGAGAGTCTCAAAAGCATCCAAAAAGAATATTAAAGTTTGATGCATTGTCACGGCAACAGCATCTAAGATATCAACAATCCTTTCACAGGTCTACATCTGGCGTGTGTCTACATTATACACATCAAGTTTGAAGCAAATCGGGTAAAGCCTGTTTGATTTATGGACCAAGTTTTCGGACCCCGTTCCAGGGGGCGCTGTCGAGCCCCCCTGCCACGCCCGGGTACCAGCTTCAGCCCGGCCCTGATGGCCGCGGTTTCTGACCCGTGTGCAAAGTTTCAAGAGTTTTTGAGCATGTTAAGGGCCCCAAAAGTGCGCTAAGAATCTCAAAAGTATCCAAAAAGAATATTAAAGTTTGATGCGTTGTCACGGCAACAGCATCTAAGATATCAACAATCCTTTCACAGGTCTACATCTGGCTTGTGTCTACATTATACACATCAAGTTTGAAGCAAATAGGGTAAAGCGTGTTGGATATATGGACCAAATTGTCGGACCCGTTCAAGGGGGCGCTGTCGAGCCCCCCTGCCACGCCCGGGTACCAGCTTCAGCCTGGCCCTGATGGCCGCAGGTTTTGTCCCGTGTGCAAAGTTTCAAGAGTTTTCGAGCACGTTAAGAACCCCAAAAGTGCCCGAAAGCATAAAAAAGCATGAAAAAGCTTAAAAAAAGGAATATTAATGTTTGATGCATTGCCATGGCAACAGTATCTAAGATATCAATAATCCTTTCACAGGTCTACATCTGGCGTGTGTCTACATTATGCACATGAAGTTTGAAGCAAATCGGGTAAAAATAAGAGGGTGATTTAAAAGCATTTTGAAAGTGACACACTTCCTGCTGCCAGTTGGTGGCGCTATAACTTTGACTCACAATAGTCACATCCATGTGATCGGGCTCTTACAACGAACACACTGCTGAAGTTTCATCAAGATTAGTTAATGTATGCAGTAGTTATAACACACTTCCTGTTTCACGTTTCTCGCCATAATTTTGTTTCCTCGCCACGGCCAAACCGTTCGAGATATCAAAAATCCCCTGGCAACTTTTCATCCTCAGTGTCTTGACTTCATGCTGACCGAGTTTCGTGCCGTGTGTTTGAATTCTCTAGGAGGAGTATTTCACATTCCATTGCATGCGTTTTCCAAACAACCCTTAATAGCCGACTTCCTGTTGGGCTGGGGTAAAAAGTAAGAGCATGAAGTATATATGAACCGATGAGATCTATATGTGTACTGAGTTTCATATTATTACATGCAAGCGTGTTTGATTTATGGACCAAGTGTTCAAACCCCGTTCCAGGGGGCGCTGTCGAGCCCCCCTGCCACGCCCGGGTACCAGCTTCAGCCCGGCCCTGATGGCCGCGGGTTCTGAGATGTGTGCAAAGTTTCAAGAGTTTTCGAGCACGTTAAGGCCCCCAAAAGTGCCCAAAAGGTAGTAAAATAATAATAATAATAATAATAATAATAATAATCCTAAATAATAATCCTTAGGAAAACAATAGGGCCTTCGCCTTTTCAGGCTTGGGCCCTAATAATAATAAATATATATATATATATATATATATATATATATATATATATATATATATATATATATAAATATAGCTGCGAGCAGCGATTGCGGGCCCAAGCCGGTGGCACCGCAACCCCGTTCCTTTAGTTACCTAAAGGCACCGGGGTGGCGGTACCGCCGGCTTTGGCCCTTCATCGCTGCTCGCAGCTATATTTATATATATATATATATATATATATATATATATATATATATATATATATAAAGCCGGTGGCACCGCCACCCTGGTGCCTTTAGGGTTATTGTGCATGACGTGCAAAAACGTAACTCCGCTTTGACTGTCGAAAAGAAGTGTACTGTAGAGCTTGCATCAGTGTGGGCTCTGCAAAAGTGTGCATCGAGGGCACATATCAACCACAAAGTATGCGTGAGCAACCTTCTGAAAACTAAAATGAAAAATGAGATACCCTACGGTCTCATGGATTTAACGGACACATGAAATAAGTACACAAGACCGAAAATTCATATGAAGTGTGCCATTTGGGACAGGGCCTATGATCGTGAACCACAATAGCCACATATATGAGATAATTTAAATTTAGAATCATTTTTAATGTCATAGGATGTCATATGTCAATATGTTTTGTAGCACTTAAATGTGTAAATCCAGAAGCCTAGTATTTATCTGGAGGTCTTTGTCCTTTGCCTGTCAACCTGGTTTGTCTCTGCCTTTTCTGTTCTGCCCTGTTTGCCATTGTTCACCCTGCCTGTCTTGACCATTCTTAATAAAAAGCTGCAAATGGATTCAAAAAGACAAGGCCTTAAACTTAAACTTGAACAAGGATTAAACTCTTGTAACTGTAACAGACACCAAGGCACAATCACACACATGCACGCACGCACGCACACACAGTTTAAAAACAAAAAAATATTTATCCAACCCCATTTAAAAACAGTCTGTGATTCCTTTACTTTATTAATAAAACTTATTTAAAAAATACAAGGCTTAAGACATTTATTTTCCTTTTTAATGCAGGCCAAACCACACAGCAGTGAAATGGTTAATCTAGCCCTCCTCCCCCTACACACACACACACACACACACACAGACAGGCACAGACACAGAGACGTAGGCTTATGGCAAGCCGTGTTAACATTTAATCATTTAAACCCACTAGTCTCTATTTTCATGCTACTAGTACTTATTTTTTAGATACTAGTATTTTTAGATACTAATATAGTATCTAATGAATAAGTACTAGTATCTTTTAAAAGGTACTAGTCCCTAAGGAATAAGCACTAGTATCTAAAGAATAGGCACTAGTACCTAAAGAATAAGCACTAGTCGCTAATGAATAAGTACTAGTACTTAATGGAATAGATACTAGTATCTAAAAAATAAGTACTAGTAGCATGAAAATAGAGACTAGTAGGTTAAAATGATTAAATGTTAAGACGGCTTGCCATATTGGCTCAGAGAGAGAGAGAGAGAGAAAATGACCATATTCAAACCAAAATATCTGACTTTCTGTTGTTCGGAGCTAATAACTGTAAATTAGAAAGTTGTTCGGCTTGAGGAGAAGAATATACACGCTGAGTTTTGTAACTGTAGGTAAAACTAACTAAGTTATAACACACTTTATATGTCCTTATTAAGCCATGAAAATTCATTTCCTCGCCACGGCCAAACCGTTCGAGATATCAAAAGTCCGTCCGCAATTTAGCATCCTCAAAGTACTGACATCATGCACACCGAGTTTGGCGATGATTGAATGAATTGCCTAGGAGTAGTACTTCAAATTCCACAGCAAGCGTTTTCCAAACAACCCATAATAGCCGACTTCCTGTTGGGCTGGCGTAAAACTTGACCGGGGGTAAGATGTTCGGCCCGATGAGATCTATATGTGTACTGAGTTTCATATTAATTCATGCAAGCGTGTTGGATATATGGACCAAATTGTCGGACCCCGTTCAAGAGGGCGCTGTTGAGCCCCCCTGCCACGCCCGGGTACCAGCTTCAGCCCGGCCCTGATGGCCGTGGGTTCTGACCTGTGTGCAAAATTTCAAGAGTTTTTGAGCATGTTAAGAGCCCCAAAAGCCCCTGAAACCTTGAAATCCATTAAAAGCAATAGACAAATCCCTCACACACAGAGACAGAGAGAGAGGGAGAGAAAATTCTCAGATACATCCACATTCAAACTTAAATATCTGACTTGCTGTTGTTTGGAGCTAATGACACTTAACTAGAAAGTTGTCCGGCTTGATCTGAACAATATGCGTACCGAGTTTTATGATTGTAGGTAAAACTATATAACTAACACCCCCACTTTTGTCAAAAGGTGGCGCTACTGAGCCCCTGCACCATGCCCGTTTCTGAAACTTTGCACATGTCTACTGGCTAATAAATGTGATCTGTCTGTCGAGTTTCATGCAATTTTAAGCAATTTCAGGCATGCTAAGAGTCTCAAAAGCATCCAAAAAGAATATTAAAGTTTGATGCGTTTGATGCGTTGTCACGGCAACAGTATCTTAGATATCAATAATCCTTTCACAAGTCTACATCTGGCGTGTGTTTACATTATACACATAAAGTTTGAAGCAAATCGGGTAAAAATAAGAGGGTGATTTCAAAGCATTTTGAAAGTGACACACTTCCTGCTGCCAGTTGGTGGCGCTATAACATTGACTCACAATAGTCACATCCATGTGATCGGACTCTTACAACGAACACACTGCTGAAGTTTCATCAAGATCAGTTAATGTATGCAGAAGTTATAACACACTTCCTGTTTCCATTATTCGCCATAAATTCGTTTCCTCGCCACGGCCAAACCGTTCGAGATATCAAAAATCCCCTGGCAACTTTTCATCGCCAATCTCTTGACTTCATGCTGACCGAGTTTCGTGGCGATTGGTTGAATTCTCTAGGAGGAGTATATCGAATTCCATTGCATGCGTTTTCCAAACAAGCCTTAATAGCCGACTTCCTGTTGGGCTGGGGTAAAAAGTAAAAGTACAAAGGATATATGAACCGATGAGATCTATATGTGTACCGAGTTTCATATTATTACACACAAGCGTGTTTGAGTTATGGACCAAGTGTTCAGACCACGTTCCAGGGGGCGCTGACGAGCCCCCCTGCCACGCCCGGGTACCAGCTTCAGCCCGGCCCTGATGGCCGCGGGTTCTGACCCGTGTGCAAAGTTTCAAGAGTTTTTGAGCATGTTAAGGGCCCCAAAAGTGCGCTAAGAATCTCAAAAGTATCCAAAAAGAATATTAAAGTTTGATGCGTTGTCACGGCAACAGCATCTAAGCTATCAACAATCCTTTCACAGGTCTACATCTGGCTTGAGTCTACATTATACACATCAAGTTTGAAGCAAATAGGGTAAAGCGTGTTGGATATATGGACCAAATTGTCGGACCCATTCAAGGGGGCGCTGTCGAGCCCCCCTGCCACGCCCGGGTACCAGCTTCAGCCTGGCCCTGATGGCCGTGGGTTTTGTCCCGTGTGCAAAGTTTCAAGAGTTTTCGAGCACGTTAAGAACCCCAAAAGTGCCCGAAAGCATAAAAAAGCATGAAAAAGCGTAAAAAAGGAATATTAATGTTTGATGCATTGCCATGGCAACAGTATCAAAGATATCAATAATCCTTTCACAGGTCTACATCTGGCGTGTGTCTACATTATGCACATGAAGTTTGAAGCAAATCGGGTAAAAATAAGAGGGTGATTTCAAAGCATTTTGAAAGTGACACACTTCCTGCTGCCAGTTGGTGGCGCTATAACTTTGACTCACAATAGTCACATCCATGTGATCGGGCTCTTACAACGAACACACTTCTGAAGTTTCATCAAGATCAGTTAATGTATGCTGAAGTTATAAGACACTTCCTGTTTCACGTTTCTCGCCATAAATTTGTTTCTTCGCCACGGCCAAACCGTTAGAGATATCAAAAATCCCCTCGCAATTTTTCATCCTCAATGTCTTGACTTCAGGCTGACCGAGTTTCGTTGTATGTGGATGAATGCTCTAGGAGGAGTATATTAAATTCCATTGCGTGCGTTTTAAAAACATCCGCAAATATCTGACTTCCTGTTGGGCTGGGGTAAAAAGTAAGAGTGTGAGGTATAGATGAAACGATGAGATCGACATGTGTACAGAGTTTCATATTATTACACACAAGCGTGTTTGAGTTATGGACCAAGTGTTCAGACCACGTTCCAGGGGGCGCTGACGAGCCCCCCTGCCACGCCCGGGTACCAGCTTCAGCCCGGCCCTGATGGCCGCGGGTTCTGACCCGTGTGCAAAGTTTCAAGAGTTTTCGAGCATGTTAAGGGCCCCAAAAGTGCCCGAATAGTCGTTAGAAAAAAAAAAAAAAAAAAAATAATAATCCTAAGGAAAACAATAGGGCTCTTCGCCCTTTCAGGGCTTGGGCCCTAATAATCCTAAATAATAATCCTTAGGAAAACAATAGGGCCTTCGCCTTTTCAGGCTTGGGCCCTAAATATAATGATCCATCAGAAACCATTCTAATCTGCTGATTTGGTGCTCAAGAAACATTTATTATGTTGAAAACGGTTGTGCGGTGTTATTTTTCTGGAATCTGTTTCTCGAGCACCAAATCAGCCTATTTGAATGAAGGATCACGTGACACTGACTAAAGTAATGGCTGCTGAAAATTCAGCTTTGCCATCACAGGAATACATTATTTTAAAGCATATTAAAATTGTAATTTTCTAATATTGTCAAATGAAAAAATTTCTGAAAAAGTTTAAATTGAAGCTGTTAGTATTGTTTAATGATAATGTAATTTCCTGCAATGACCATTAGATTTTTGTAATGCAAGAGTGTATACAGCAAGTGTATTGTACCTTGAAAATAATCTTAGACACAGGGATTCAATTTATGTAATTCAAGGTTTAATATTCCTAAACCTGGTTTTCATTCCCTGACAAACTGCAGGACTAACAACACTCTACATACTGAAATCATAAGGATAAAGACAGAAATAAACATTTTTCTGGTATTCAAATACATGTGCAGAGAAACACATTGCGCCATCATTACTAAATAAATGACAAGTGTAAAAAATGTAATAAAAAAAAAATCCAGATTTTATGGATTAAAGTGTAAGTTCTGTTTTAACCTGGACACTCCTCCCTCAGAAAACAGCCCAGTCATACATTAAACATAAATTAAAACTTTACAGTTTTAACGTCACACAATATTCTTGACAAATGGACAGAGCTTTGTTTTGTCTGAAAAAAAAAAAACCTACTCAAGAGAGAGTTCAGTCAAGCTTGAAGGGAAGGGTAGATCACAATCAAAGTAAAACCCAAAGAGAGTCCATGACTATAAGATACAGGGGTTAGTACATTGCTTGACTTAAAGAGAAAGGGTAGCAGGTGAAAAGGTTACAGACAAACAGAAACACAGTATCAGAGAGAATATTGATCATTTGCATTGTATTCACTTCCTTACACAAGCTCAAAACACACTTGAACACACAAACACTCACGAAAGAAAAGCTCCGTTTGTATAAAAATATTTGATGGTTTGCAGAATGGACACGCTCAGCAGGCTTTTTGGAAACCGAATGAATGACAATGAGATTCCACAACTGTGATGGGTCACTCATCCAGATACATCAGCTCGATGGTGAATTCCTCAGACTCATGACATTTTCTCAAACACATACACCAGGTATATGCCTAAAAGAAAATAAAAAATAAAAAAAAAGAGGAAGGAGAGTTGTTGGTCCAGGTTAAGGACAAGACATCATGGTAATCACATGCAAAATGTACTAAAGTAAACTATGCTAAAATAGCACTTATTTTGAAATAAATTAAGACCAGAAATACTCTATGGAAGTACACAAATGTGAAAGTTATGCTGATGATACTTCATTGTGAACTAATCATAAAACAATGCACACATCCCACCTCTCCTGAAAGGGCCGGGAGCCTCCCACATACTGCCTCCTTTTTTTGTCACACTCTGTGAACTACACATTCACTTTTTTTTTGTTGAATCAATCTAAATAAATATACACAAGCATTTAACTAAATATGTCTCAATAAATAACAAATGATGCACACAAACTTAAATTAAATCATTTAAAAAAAAATCTGTTTAAAAAAATTTATAAAATAAATCAAACCAGAACCAGGAAGTATGACCATATTTCTGTCAACACTGCATTGGCACCATATTAAACATTGTATACATTTTTAAATATTGCTGATTACTTAAAAAGCACTAAATGGTTTAGCTCCGCAGTACTTGAGCGAGCTCTTAACGCATTATAGTCCTTCACGTCTACTGCGATCTCAACATTCCGGCCAGTTAATAATACCTAGAATATCAAAATCGACTGCTGGCGGTAGATCCTTTTCCTATTTAGCACCAAAACTTTGGAACAGTCTTCCTACCATTGTCCGGGAAGCAGACACACTCTGTCAGTTCAAATCTAGACTAAAAACACATCTCTTCGACCTAGCATACATAACACACTTGTAAACTTCTATAATTCAATGTTAGGCTGCATAAATTAGGTCAGCCGGGACTGGGAACACTTCCCATAAATCCTGATGTACTCGTTACATCATAAGAAGAATGGAATCTATGCTAATATTAGTCTCTCTGTTTATCCCGAGGTTTACCGCAGTCTGCCGGATCCAGGCCGTATCCAGATCTGATGAAGGACTGGACGCGATGACAATGCAGTCCTGAAGTGTCAACTACTCTCTCCCCTGTGAGATACATCTCTCCCCTGTCTACAGATAATCGTTGTCGGGATAATTCCGGTTCACGTGGCTATGCCGAAGCGATAAAATTCTGTATTATAAATTAAGGCCAGACAAGTAGCTTGTTGAGGGTTGTTTTTTAGGGAAGGACTACATGCCTGCACACATATATTCAAACGCGCATACCTATAGAATGAACTCTTAATACGCAAGTGCACGCCATCAGCGTTCTCACAGGTTCACGTTTTTTAAAGTTTGTGTAGAGAGAACTTAAGAGTTTTCTGTTAAAACGGTGTCGTATTAGAGGACCCCAAGTTAATAACTAATGATCACTGCGACGGAAGTGAATCAATTAAAACTAACTTTAGCTTGAAAATAACTTTATTCTAGAGCTGCCATAAAGCCATAAACAATCTCTTCTACTTTAATTTCCTATTATCACTGTAAAGCAGCTTTGGAACAATCTACATGGTTAAAAGTGCTATATAAATGAAGATGACTTAAACTTTTCAAAGCTACACTACCATTCAAAAGTTTAGGGGCGAAAATATTTTTTTAATGCTTTTGTAAGCATTAAAAAAAATAAGTCTCTTCTGCTTACAAAGGCTGCATTTATTTGCTATAAAAAAAAACAGTATAAAAAGTAATATTGTGAAATATTATTCAAATTGTAAATGCTATGTTAGCTGCTGCTTCAAAAAAATCAGGATTAGTTGTTGATCAAAAATATTTTGTATAAATGTATTTGTATTAACGGTCACTTTTCATTAATTCCTTGCTTTTAAAAAAGTATTCAGTTTTTTCAACCTTTTGAATGTTAGTGTACATAGAAACAGAGAGAGAGGACCGTTAGGAGAGTGTGTCTGTCATGAAATATTATAAACATACATTTATTTTGATATATAGTACTGAATGCAAACCACATTCATATCCATCTTATACGTGGTGCCTCAAGGAAGGTAATGGCATGACATTACTTTTCTGTTAGTGAAGATGCAAGAAAGCACTTCAAAGTTAATCATTTTTTCTTTGATGGCCAAACCATATGCTGTAGTTCAGTAGGAGGAAAATATTAAGTACTTTATCTTTAGAAGAAAAGAGTTTTCACAGCCGGGGTCTTTCATTTCTTGGCTTGTACGCGGGCAGAGCTTTCAATACAAATGAGACTTCATGCATGTCATACTCACTTATGAATACGAAGATCAAACAAGCCAGTCACGACTTCTGTTTTAATATCTTAAATCTTTTTGTCATGTTTTGTGAAATCAGAAAAACCTTAGAGACAACATCTGAGATGTTTCAGAAAGTTAAAGCTATATCAAAAGACACCAGTGTTTAAAGGGCCCCTATCATGATTTTTTGAAAATGACCTTTCATGTAGTGTGTAATATAGCTCTAAGTGAATGAAAACATCCTGCAAAGTTTTAAATCTGAAAGTGCACCGTATATAGTTATTGTCTTTCAAAAGTAAGTGTCGACTCTGAGTCAATGAAATGAATTGTTTTTAAAACGAGTAATAAGCCGTTTCGTAGTGACGTCAAGACGAAACATTAGCCCCGCCCACTTATTGCGCGCGCAGACACCAGGGAAACTTAAACCTCAAACCAGCAGCTGATCCTGTGGAGACTGGATAGATCATGTCGAGGAGACGCGTAAAGAATTTTTTTTCCACTGCCCAAGGACAAACATGTGAAGAATCTGTGGTTAAAATTAATCTTTACCATGATACTACAGCAGTATAATCCTAAACTGTAATCCTAATCCTGTTACCTTTACTTTACTGACGACTGCTTCTCAAATATCGGAGTCAGCTAATCAGCTGTGGGCCACTATTACATAAAACTCTGTCTATTAATGCAGATTGTCTGTCGTTCTCACTACTTTGAGGAGAGATTAAGCATGGAGCAATATTTGTTTTACCAATGTTTATGTTACATCAGCCATCCACGATACAGTTTGCACGTTTACCGCAATATATTAGAAACATACTCAGTAAATAAATTAGTATAAGTAAAATAATCGGTTGATGGACTTGTTAATGCTGATGGTGAGGAATAGCAACATCTCATAATGTAAGTTACCTCAAACTGAGTAGTGAATCACTGAAACGTCCTGCTCGAGTCGTTCTTGTGATGAAGGTTCGGGTTGAATTAATGGTTCTTCTTCTAGTGTTTCGTCATCGGACTCACGCTCGGATTGATATGGTAAAATCGACGTCATTGTTCGTTACTGTGTTTAGTTTAGGTGAAGGAAGAACAGGACATGCAGAGCTGTCGGTGTTATGGCAATGGGAATTACGTGGTAAACCAATCACAACAGACTGAGCTGTCTGGCCAATCAGAGCAGAGTAGCTCGTAGAAAGGAGGGAATTAGAGAGACTGATTCATTTGGCGAGTTGTTTGAGAATCATTGAAAATCTGGTGATGTGCAAATGTATATTATGAATTATGAAACCGTTTTTTGACGTTTGATGCATGCAAACCTGTTGTAGGACACTCCAAAACAACATTAGGAAACTTTAAAAAATCATAATAGGGGCCCTTTAACAGGAAGAACATCATCACTTACTTGTAGCCTCCCACTCAGACTTGCTCAAGGTTCCCTGTGGAGAAAGAGCAAACCACCAGAACACAATTAACACAAACAATTTTTTTCTTTGTGTTCTTAAAGAAAAGAAAAAAAACATTAATGCTCACCAGTGGATGTCTAAAAGCAGGATTCGCAGCTATTCTCTTGGCATGGTCGTATTCCCCTGGACTGTCAGATGCCAGTCGGCCCCTCTCATCCGGAGGGTATTGCTATGACAACAAGATGAGACAAAACTGTTTGAAAGATAAGGTGATATGGTTCTATAGGTATCATTATCTACAGATAACACTATTTAAAACTATTTACTAGGCAGTTTTTACTGTTCTGGGTGACTGCAAGAGAGGCAACTCCAAAGTCTGGATGATGTTCTGGTACATAGATATGGCTTGTTCGTGCTGCTGTACATTTGCTAGGGTGTTGTACGTGGTTGCTATGGTGTCTGTACACCTCTGCCATGGTGATTTTTCAGTCACCTGTCCATGATATCAAAAGAGCCAACTTCTATGTCTCTATGATCTTGTAGAGCTGAGATTTGTTGTATTCACGTTGGTGTACAGTTGCTAGGATACACTTTGGTTGCTAGGGCATGGCTATACAGTTCAAAGAGTGATCTGTAAAACTGCTTGCCTGTCAAGTCAAAACAGCCCACCCAAATATATCCCTATATAATGTTATGGTGCTGAGATATGCCAGTTAATTTTACTATACTGTTGCCAGGGCACAGCTAAGAAATTTCTGCGTCACTACTTATTGGCTGGTTGCTAGTCTGAGTCAAATGAGCCAAACCCCAAATTTCTGTATTCTTTGTCGGTGTCACGTCTATAGGATTTCTCACCCAATTTATAGTCCACCAGGACTAGTCTTTAGAACAGTAATAGCAGTATTCAAGCCAGACAATTTGATACCTTATACATGACCAAATGTGCGTGATATGCCATAATTTTTACAGAAGAAAAGAAAGAGGTCTGGCTGAGAGTGAAAAGGGTAAAAAAAAAAGTTTCATCAGTTTCTTTTTCTAAGCCAGTTCGAGGGCCCATTCTCTGTATGTGGATTACTCAGTTATCTGCATTTTACTATTGACGATTTGACATGAACTAGGATGGTTAGGTTCTTTGAAGCTCATCCTGTAATTCCTGTCATAGTCCAATTCCAAGTCAGTCAGCTCAAACCTGCTCAGGATCAGACGTATCACATTAACGAGATTTGACTGTTTTTAAAGGTGAATGTCTGTCTCAGCCATTGCTAATTTTTTACAAGAAATATGTTGGTAACTTTACTTAAAACCTTTATCTATAATGCATTATATTTTTTATAAATATAAATACTATATACAAAGTCAAAATGCATTATAATATTCACAGATTCATCTGAAATTCATTGTCACATCTGAAATTGGTTGTTTGTCACATTTTAATGCAATATACTTTCTAAAGATGTATTATTATTATTATTATGTATTTATAACTATGGTTTAAGTTTTTCATGAGACCATACACTGCATTATAAGATGCATTACAAGGCATACTTAATGCATTAAAATACTTTTATAACACATTATACATAAAGCTTTTTTTTTTTTAAATAAATGTTTATATACATCATAATATTTTTTTTAATTAATTTAAAAATAATGATGTTGTGTAGTCAAATTTATAACAACAGACAGTCAATTTTACTCATTGAGAGATGTATTTGTGAGGTAATATTCTCAATTTTATTGGAGCCTTACACACACACATTACATACAGTTAGTATGAACTGTGCATTCATTTAAATGGTGACAGGTATTATATGGGTGGCCTGATGCAGTGCACAACCAACAAAATGTTGTTTGATGTGCCATTAGAAATGTTATTGGCCCTTTTGAAGCATAATATATTTCACGAGTAAAATTAAATGAATTGCTCATTTAAAATACACTACTCTTGACACTGAAAAAAAAAGAGTGTAAAGCCTATACATATACTAGAAATGCGAATCTAAATAATCGGGAATCGTGTAACAAACATTTACACATTTCATTTATATATTAAACCGTTGTCATTTTTCCTGTTTGTCTGTTTTCTTTTTTAATTATTTGATGTCATTATACCAGCCAATCACTGCATTGCTGATCATGGCTTTGAGGATCAATATATTTGCCCAGTGAGGGGTGTACTCACTTTTGTAAGATACTGTATCTGTGAAATGAGATACTACAAACACATATCCACCACAGTGGATATTCTGTATCATAGCAAGCAAAGCATCTCATTCTCAAATAAAAAATAAAAAAAACACTGTGCTGCCAAAACGCACCCTTGACACCCCCTAATGGGCATTTATAAAATTGTTCCTCCATGAGGAATATCTTGTGAATGATGCAATGGATTATGTTGATTTTGGACTCATTTCAATGGGGAGCATTAACGTCCAGTCATCCTCATTTATATAGCGCTTTTAACAATGTAGACGGTTTCAAAGCAGCTTTACAGAGACAAACATATAGTTTAAGGTAACAGAGATTGTTTTGGCTTTATAGCGATTCTTGAATAATGTTATTTCCAGCTAAAGTTAGTTTTGATTGATTCACCTCTGTCGAAATGATCATTTGCTATTAAATTAAATTCACTGTATGTAATGATGTGATTTTCTACAATCTTGTGCATATTTCATGAAGTTATGAGAGAAGGGCCATGTAAAATCTATATTTTCAGTTAGTGCCTGTGGAGTTTTATGTGTCGTAACTCCGTGAAGAATATCTTGAGATTGACGTAATGGATTAGGTTTGGACTCATTTTAATTGTGAAAATCTGCAGCAAATAATGATGTGCCATTGTTTTCCACAATTAAGTTACGAGCGAAAATGTGACATAAATCTGTATATTATTTACATATGGGCAGCAAATAACTCAACACAACTTAGGAGTTAAAGGATTAGTTCACTTTTAAAAAAAACTTTTGCTGATAATTTACTCACCCCCATGTCATCCAAGATGTCCATGTCTTTCTTTCTTCAGTCAAAAAAAAAAAAAAAAAAAGTTTTTGATGAAAACATTCCAGGATTTTTCTCCATATAATGGACTTCAATGGACCCCAAACGGTTCAAGGTCCAAATGACAGTTTCAGTGCTGCTTCAAATGGCTTTAAACGACACCAGACGATGAATAAGGGTCTTATCTAGTGAAACAATCGGTCATTTCAGAAATAAATAAAAAAGTTTAAGTTTTATAAGCACAAATGCTCGCCTTGCTCTGTTCTGTGATGCACGTCCGTGACGTCACGTAATACGCAATTCCGTTGAAAAGGTCACACTTCTGTCCTGATGAAAATGTTCTTTTAGCCTTTTTAAAGCAACACCAAGGAACTTTTCCTCTGCGGTCGCCCTACTGGTTGGAAGCGGAATTGTCCATTACCGCTGTCGTAAATCATTGAGCCTACCGCAGCCTACTGTCGCACGCACGCTCGTTGTTTATCCAGCACCGGCTTTGGAATGAACGATGTCCACAGACAAGGTAGAGTATGTTGCATGAATTCATGAAAGTATGATGTATTGCGACATCAGAAACGAAGAAAAACTAAATAATGAACAAAATAATCGCTTGACGTGAAGCAGTCGAATTTTGTAGTTCTTTTTGTACTCGGGTTACTACCCGAAACCCGAACTTACATAGTGCCAGTAAAAGTAATACAGACCACGTCAGGCTATGGCAGACGTGTCATTTAACCTATTGTAAGTCGATGTACCATCACAAGGGTCTTGGAAATATATTATGAAGGTAGAAAAAGTTCCTTGGTGTTGCTTTAATATTAAAACACCCAGGATACGCACACGAAATGGGCATTTTAAACGATAAACTGACACAAAGACATTTGAATATGTGTATATGGTCCTCCTTTCTCACATTTGTAAACACTGACTCGGTACTTTCGCGTATGTCGAGCGTGACCTTTTCAACGTGAGTCACGAACGCGCATCACAGAACAGAGCAAGGCGAGCATTTGTGCTTATAAAACAAACTTTTTTTATTTATTTTTTAAATGACTGATCGTTTCACTAGATAAGACCCTTATTCATCGTCTGGTATCGTTTAAAGCCCTTTGAAGCTGCACTGAAACTGTCATTTGGACCTTGAACTGTTTGGGGTCCATTGAAGTCCATTATATGGAGAAAAATTCTGTAATGTTTTCATCAAAAACCTTAATTTCTTTTCGACTGAAGAAAGAAAGACATGGACATCTTGGATGACATGGGGGTGAGTAAATTATCAGCAAAAGTTTTTTTTTTTTTAAGTGAACTAATCCTTTAATCAAATTGGCTACATTAATTGTAAAGTTCAAGCTTTCAAATATGATTGTAAATTATTTCATAGCTAGGTGGCACACGCCAGCGGTACACTCTGTTTTAGAGGGACTACTCAGCACTCGTTAAGAGTTGAAAAATGTATGTGTATGTAGGCTTAAAGGGTTAAAAGATCAAGACTAGAAAGAGAAAGGCAATTATAGCACACATTAAATTATTAGTGAGCAGTAGGGGTTGAACCGACTAATCGACTTTAAGCTTGACGTCGACTAGTCGCGTTGATCATGTGACACTATGATTACGCTAAATTTGATACTAATAACAGCCGCGTGCGCGTTGCAGACGACAACAGATGAAGAGCCCAGAGGGTCATTGCAGCAAGAAAGCAGCAGTGGCACATCAAGTGTGTGGAAATACACAGCGGGCTGTTTACACCTGGCCACTTCATGCGTTTCTGTGATAGCTATCCGATCGTGAAGAGACCAGTAAATGCCCTCCGAAACGCATTCGAGACGGATTTAAATCCTATCGCTCAAACAACTTCAGAAGGAGGTCTAGGCCGCATTACAGACGAAACTGGACAAGTGTAAATGCATCTGGTTGTTGAAACCACATATGTACATTTTACTCCTCCCAACACCGCTAAAAATAAACGTGTGAGAGGTTGTTTAGGATATATGTCATGTTATAGTCATTATATGACGAAACTATGGCAACACCGCAAATGAGCAGCTGAGCATTCATCAAGGTAACGAGCAAACTATCGCAAATCAAAGTGAAAGTAAGTCGCGGACGTTAACACAATCATCTTCATTAAAAGTAAAGAAACAAAATGGTCTACCAGTGCTGTTGCCACTCTCTCTTATTGCGGTATTTGATTTTGAAATTAGCCGATGATTAATAAAATGCAGCTCGAACTGTTGCATTCGGTGACGTGAACTCTGTTAAATCTGCACATAGTGCGGGGTTTGAAGATCTGATTTATATCCATTTTACGAAAACATGCGACCAGGTGTAAATGGAATCGTTTTGATAAATCAGATCTGAGAAAACGCATGAAGTGGCCAGGTGTAAACAGCCCCATCCCTAGCTGTCTTTCTGTATAATTTTCTTCTAATAAATTGCAAATTGTGGCATGTTGTAAAGCTGTCCCATCTCTCGTGTTTTTATGAATGACGTGAGCGACTAGTCTACGTCGACTCGACTTTGATGTCATAACAGTCGACTTTAAAAAATCTAAAGTCGTTCAACCCCTAGTGAGCAGCAGCTCGCATCTGTACTGTGACTGGTAAGGACAGATCATATTCTGAGAAACCTGATATCAATCCTAACTCATTGACAGAGACAAAATGTGCAGTTGTGTTTTTGGCAATAATCAATAAAAACATCAGAAACAGATAAAATTGTTAAGAGACTAAAGAATGAATAGAGAAAATAATCTATCAACAATCTATCAAGAGATTCATCAATTATGAAAAGCCAGTGACAGTCCGACACACATACCTCCAGCGCCTGCATCCACTGCATCAGAACCTTGTTCTTCTCATCTTTAACTTTCTCCTCAAAGAATTCACTGAAGGTTTTCTTGTAAACCAGGCGCATGTTGTACTTTTTTGCCATTCTGGACAGAAAAAAATTAAGTCAATTAATAAAATAATAAAAATTGACAATTATTAAAAAGACTATCATCATTGATGATATTTCTTCCATAACACAAAAATTACAGTTGAATAATATGTTTGTATATGAATTTTCTAGAAGCAGAAAGACATATTTATGAAGCTGTTGCACCCTCTGGTGGCACATCAGGAAAGTAACAATCATGATGACGCGATGTGTTTTGAGATGAGATGAGACACTTACTCCTCAAACAGGGGGAAATACACCAGAAACTCCGGGACATTGACAACCCCCTCCAGGTTGAAGTCATACTGACAGCCGAACAGAGGGTACTCCCCTTTCTTCTGGAAGGTCACACTGAACACTTCATTTCCAAAGCTGTTGGATTCAGACTCCTCCAAGCGCTTCCTATTTAAAAACAATCAGTTGGAAAGTTTTGGTTAACATGAATAAATTACTGTATTGTTCTGCTTTAGAACATAGCTAACATGTGTGACGTTTAATAATTGAATAAATTGCAATATCAGTTATGTGGTTGGCGTTGTGAATTAATGTAATATTGTAATGATTTTGGTGTTTTTAATTTGACCATAATGACAAAGATATTTTACACACATCTCTGATTTAAACATCAGTAGCGAAAATGCAGATTGTGTTGGAAAGTTCGATTCATTTCTATGAATAAGTTCAAGCCGTCCATTTCAATGAATCAGTTTAAAACGGATTGAATGATTTGTTTGCAACAAAATGCTAAAAAATAAAGTTCTGTAGGCTTTAAAACATTTGAGTAAAGAATATATGTAGGACAGGTCAATAATACTAAGGATTGTCATGTTTCTGTATAGAAATAAATGATTAAATATGAATAATAAATTATAAATATTTAATATAGTTTTTGCTAACTGTATTTCCTACTAGTGTACAATTACACTTGCTGTTCAAAAGTTTGGGGTCAGTAAGATTTTTTTTTATATATTAATAATTTTATTCAGCAAGGATGCAATAAATTGATGCAGTAAAGACATTTATAATGTTAAAAGATCTCACCGTTTCTACAAAAAACATTAAGCAGACACACAAACGTTTTCAACATTGCTAATAATAAGAATTTTTTCTTGAGCAGCAAATCAGCATAATAGGAATAAATGAATTTAAAATATATTAAAACAGAAAATAGTTATTTTAAATTATAATCATTTTTCACAATTGTACAGTATTTTTGTTCAAATAAATGCAGCCTTGACAATTTTTCACCCAAATTTTTTTTTTTTCAAATCTTACCAAAGTAAAATGTTACAGCAGTAGAGCAAATATTGAAGCAGATACTAGAGATGCACCGATAAGAAATTTTGGTCAATACTAATTACTGATTACTCTTTATATGTAAAAGCCGATAATAGAGATATATTGGCTGATAAATCTAAATCCCAATTTTTATATACTTTGAGAAACAAAATCACCATTAAAATCCATTTCCCAAGCACAAATCAAACTTATGCAGTAGCAGCCTAGTTTGAACCAGTGCCAATTTAAAAATTAATTTTACACACTAAACATCTCAAATTAATATTACTGTTTCAAATAACAGCATTGCTGTTTGAGCTGCATGCGCTAAAGCTGAACACACGTGAACACACGTAAACTGAAGCGCTTAGTTAGTGGGCTAATTAACTCAACGAAATACTGTACATCCTATATGAGATTAATCAGAGATTTATACAACAACACATTGTGCATTTAAACCGTAATAGATATAAATATCATAACAAGAGTGCGTGTGAGAGCTTACACCAGCTCGTATGCATCTGGAGTTGTTCCGATGAAGAATCCTCCAGGCCGGAGTCTCTCACAGGCATTTCTCAGCATGGTGTCAGCCTGCTGCTCGCTCTCAAAGGAATAATGACACACAAACTGACAGCTGCACAAGTCGAACTGCAGCTCAGGGTCTCGCAACTTCTCCGACAGCAGCTCCTGAGAAAGACAGAGAGTATGTGACCCTGTACCATTAGGTACTGAATGATGACTTTCATGCATCTCCTTTTTGACAATGAACAGTGTCATTTTTTGCACTGCTAAAAGAAAAAAACACTGGCTCGTACTCTGCTGCAGTCTGCGGTGATGAACTCGGCAGAGTACGTGCGGTCGTTTGGGTGACCCCTCCGTCTGATGTCATTGTAGCGCTGCTGACACTGCTCAATGGACACAGCAGCGATATCTGTGATGTGCAAACATAACAACAGAAGTGTGATTCTCAATATGAAGACATTTTTAAAAAAGGATTCAGTTTATACATTTACGAGCAAGTTAGGCCCTGTTTACACCTGCTGTTAATATCAGTGTTGGATGGTCTGATCACAAGTGAATAGAGCTAAATAATAGTGTGAATGCTCTTGATTAATGGTCGATCAATATATTGGCCGATATTTAGTATTTATTAAATGATGCACATTTAGAAAAATTGCAAGCTTCTCCAAATTTTGCAGAGTTTGCTTGATTTTGCATTAAATATTGCACAGAATCGAGGAATTCTAGAGGGACTGAAATGTCATTGCAACGTGTTATTTAATAATAGCAATCCAATAACATGCAATAATTGTGATAAAAGGCCTTTAAACTTTGTTGGTTAGGTACGGCTTTACCATTTCGAAAAGCAAAAAAAGTCCTAGTTTTTATTTTATGGCTCACTGAGAAATCTTAATAATGGTGTAAACAGGACCGTATACAGGTGAAACTCGAAAAATGTTAATATTGTGCAATAGTTCATGCATTTCAGTAATTCAAATTAAAAGGTGAAACTGATATATTTAGTATATATAATTATATTCATATGCATGATTATACTTTTCAGAGGGCCAGCATTTCTGTATTTAAAATCCTTTTTTTTTTATTGATTTCATGTAATATTAGAATTTTCTGAGATTTTGGGGTTTTCATAAGATGTAAGCCATAATCATCAAAATTATAACTTTTGCACGATATTCTAATGTTTCAAGTTTCACCTGTAACTTTACAGACACTGGAAAGTATGAAGAGGATTGTGTAGTTACCTGCACAGACCAGTTTATCAATGCGTCCTTTTTTCCATTTGAGAAGATCCCCACCTTTGCCACAGCCCAGATCCAGCACGGTTATATCTCTCCGTTTTTGCCTCACCTTATCCAAGTACTCCCCTGAGGAGACCAACACACAGACCCCGGAACAGTTAACAATTCTCATCTCTGACTCATGCCGCTATATGGCACCAATCCCGTGCCAAGAAAACATGCTTGTTTGAGATATAAAAGTTAGCCCGTGCTCTTCTCACCGATAAGAACGCTCTTCAACCAGTTGTTGAAATTGCGCATGTGGACTATCCTGCTTTTATTACGCTCTGCCAGGCCACACTCCTGAAGTTTGTTGTAATGTGTGGCCACTTTTTGACTGTGTAATGATTCCTCTGTGACCTGCAAAACATAAAACATGTATTGAACTGAGCAGGGAAGATCAGTTGGCACACTGAGAATATTATTACTAGCACTTTTTCTCAGTAAATAGATTTAGAGTTGAATGACCAGTAGCAAAAATGCTTATTTTCTTTTCTTCATTTGAATAATTGGTTTTATTGTATTGACATGTTTTATTATTTGTGGATAATTGTGAGTTTTATTTGTGATAATTTGCCATGTTTTCTAATTTTAGGCTGCCACTTTAAAATCTGGCAAGTGACAACAGATGAAAATGAACCTGCTGGGTAAACTCTGGCTTATTTACAGTGTCTGACTGACTGTTGATTGATGAGCCCTGTCTCTATCAAATAAATTAAAAAATTTTCCATCAAACAATGGTTTGATATTTTGCAGCATGTTACACTTTCTATTCTTGATGTTCGTAACACCATACTTTATGTTATATTGCCTTGCCATTAAATGACAGAAAACTAGTTAACGCTGCTGTTTGAGCATTTCTAATACAAAGGCTGAGGGAGTGACGGCAAATGACATCATCTTCTGACCGATGTAATCAATCGCTCGATATTTATTCCTATTGTGGATTTTTTTTCTTTTGTTATTGGAGCAAATGGGAGAGCAAAAATTATAATTGATGTAATTTCTGTTCACAGCCATAAAAGTTATGATGACTTCCACTTCTGAGGACATTTGGAAAGAGTCCATTTAACATTTTATATATTTCATGCATTTTAAATACATATATGTTGTGGAAATAATAATAATAATTAACCTTAGTCAGGGTGATCACATTGAATTTTATGAAGATTAAATTAACACTACCTGTCAAGACTTTGGAAACATAAAAAAAATAAAAATAAAAATAATTAAACAAAGCCTCTTATATTTCAGAACTTACAACTGTTTTTATGGAGTTCTTGTCTTAAGTTTAGTTTTATTAGGAAACAACTGAAGAACTTGTTGTTAAACAACAGTAAAATCTATTGAAACATATTGTACGGTTTTATTTTTGTCCAAAAATATCCTGACTGAGCACTACAACTCAATTTTAATAAACCGTAAATATCCAGAGAAAATTCCCTGGAGTAAACAACTAGTTCCCGTCTTTGAGTTTATAAAAAGTCAACGTACATTACATGGAAATATACATGTTTATGGAATATTACATGTCAATTATGATGGTGCGAGCTTACCAGCTTCTTCCTGGGAGAGTGATCTTCATACCCCTCATCGCCGTCCCTGTGTCTCTTCATTGAGGAGGAGGATGATGATGATGTCTGGGAACCATCTAAAGATCTTATGCTGTCCTGATCGTCCTTTAGATCAGCATATTTACTGTCCGCCTCAAACAATCCTGTGCATAGAAAAGCAGTGCATTAGTATTTGTTATTAAATGTCCAGCCTTTTTTAAAAAAAGTAATGGACCCGAGGGAGTAAAACATAAGTCATGATTTCAATTATTTATAATGAAAGCAATGCGTTAATATGAAGTTTACGTAGATAGACAAATATAAACGTTAAATGGTAGTGCGTCAGTGTTGCGTTCATTACAACAGCTCTTGTCAAGGGTCCGTCTCGGCACGTGTTTCATCTGCATAGACTGATTGAGTCTAGTTGAATTTAAAATGAAACAAACATTATAATTCATATTAAGAGTGTATGTGCTCAACGCCGTGATTGTGTGACACACAGATCACTGTAGACTGAAACAATGTTGCTGCACTCACTTGAGTTTTGCGCCATCATGTATCCAACAAGCAGCGCACTTCCCGATCTTCACTGCAATATTATATGAGAGAACCAGCGCAGCGCCGCCTAAAGGACTGGCGTCTACAGCAGCAGTCGAAAAATGCTTCAAGTAATCACTCACTGTGCAGAGGCAGAACTGACTGTGCCAACTTTGAATACTTTTTTTAGTTAGTTAATGTAAGTATGTTATTCTAAACATAACTTAATTGTAACAGCATTATAAATAAATATAGACAGATAGAGTGCATGCATGGTATAAATTTAGAACAGGAGGAAATAGTTTTTTTCTCTTTAAATAAATTACGAAAATGTCCGTATATACTTGTTCCCCACATACACATACATATCACCGCATTTTAACGTATTTTCATTTATTTTGTATTAAAACACGTCCATGGTCCATAACAGAGAATGTAGACGGGCTTTGTCCATAAGCACGTGTAAAGACTAATCATTCGCGACGTTGCCGTGCATTCTGGGAAATGTAGTTACAGAGAGAGATATTGCTCCAGGGAGAAAAGCTCCACAGAACGACTGTACTACTACATTTCCCACAACACAGTGCGAGCACAGTCACCGTGTGTAATATCGCTGCGTTTTGAGGGGAGTTGTGAATGACAGAAGGGACATGAAAGTGTTTGTGGTGGGAAAATCACATCATGCCGGATCTAGTCACTCATGTATGTAACTGTGCATATTTCTAGAGTATCGTTTCTGTATGTTTAGACAGAAGGATGAGTGAAACTTTGATTAGTTTAGTAGATTAGACAGTAGACATCCCTTAGCAATGCTAGCTGATTCAGGTTTGGTGTCTATCGTAGGATACTTCACACATGTGAAGTTGCACTAATATGTCTAGTTTTAAATACGATTTTTAGGAGGTTAGTCTGTGATTATTTCACAGTTTCTTTCTGAATGTGATTGAGCATGTGCATAATATCTTTTCCTTAATGTTTTCAGCAGTTCCAGCACCAGTGACGTCATTTTCAATGGGATATTGAAGGTAGAGAAAGTAATCCACGTCAAACTGATATGATACCCGATATTTTTTTAATGAATGTACAGGGAAACAGTGTAACACCAAAATAAATAAATAAAGGTAATTTATTGTAGATACTGAGATGCTCACAGGTGCGAAAGTCTGAAAAAAAGATGATTATAGATGATTACCCAGACAGCAACATAGTGTCGGCCCACATCTGGGCAGTGTGGAATCCATGAGTACCAGATGTGGACCGGATCTGGGCCGACACTATGTTGCTATCTGGGTAGTGTCTCAGATTTCTTTAATTATATATTTTATAATAATTTTAGTAAAAATGTATCATGTATTTAATGTTTCTTTTTTTTTTCTTCCTTAAAACATATTTCAGGATTTAAATAAAATAATTCAATGTGGTCTCAAACTTTTGCACCCTACTATATATTGTGCATCTTTAGTACTACTGGCCATCTATTTATATTATAAAGGATCCTTTGTCAATCTGTTTTATCTGTCTAGGATTTTTTTGTGAGATGTATTTATCCATTGTCTTGCGCCCACAGTCTGGCCCCTGTCAGACTGTCTACTTGTTTTTATGCTGACAGACCCTTGGGAGAAGAAGCTTGTTTAGCGATGCAGCGGTTTGTGTGTGCTAGTGTCTTCAGGCAGACTGCAGTCCTGCTACAGATCTGTCCTCCGTCCTGTAGCCGGACCGCACAGAGACTGGATCCCCTGACCCAGCAGTGCTGGAAACACCCACGATGGCTCAGCAGCTCCAGTGCGCTCTGCTCTCCGACCTCTCAGAAGAACACCAGCAGTGATCATCTGGTAAACTCAGCTCCAGTGCAGGATGATATAGACCCTCTGCAGGACAAATCCAGCGGCCTCATTCAGAGATTCAAGAAAACCTTTAAGCAGTATGGCAAAGTCATGATCCCTGTGCACCTGTTGACGTCTTCAGTGTGGTTCGGTACATTTTATTATGCTGCAATGAAGTAAGTAGATGATGGATCACAGTTATGTTCATTTAGGTTAGAGGCTAAGATGGCGTATCAGTGTTACTCCACAATAATAACCTGTTAGTCAAATCCACTAACTATTATAATTATTATTATAGTAATAACTCTTATATTATTAGTAAGTATTGTAATAATAACGATTATAAAAATTACCACAAAAAAACCCCTAAATAATTAAAACAAAATAAGAAATATTACTGTTGTAACATGTCTCTGTAAAATAAAAAAATGAAGTTATATAATAACAGTAATTGTATTTTACATTAAAACTGTAAAATTGCAATTCTTATGTTTATGGCTGCCTTAATTTCTTTATTTTCAAACGTTAAAGCATCAAACTTTTATTTTGACAGAAAACCACATGGAGCTTAATGTTTTTTTTTTTTGTTGTTGTTGTTGATAATAAACAAGTATGAAATATCATCAACAACACACCGATATATCTGGCAGGCCGATATATTAATAGAGGATATATTTAAATATGTATACATATTTAAATCTTATTACATTAATTTTTTCGTGAAAGACTTGTCTATTAGTATTTTTTTTATCAAAATATTATACATTTTATCATACAGTTTTTTTTATAATGGTTCATTAGCCCCCATCCTCTCTACATATTATGGCTGCACGGTTAATCCAAATAAAACCAAAATCACGATATGGCTTAGAGTGTTTCTCAAAGATTTAAATAAATATATGCATTGTGTAATTCAGAGTGAAGCGCCGCACTGTGTACATTTACACGTGAACAGCTCATGATCCAGTTTTTCCAGCGTCTCGGTTCTCAAATTCTGCTTCACACGAACTCCATCTCTGCTCTGCTTTTCAGTCGCTTTAACGTGCATTTAGGTACGCAACATGTGACAACCATATTCCCATAAGTGCTTATCCCTTTTTCGTTCCAATGTCCCTACCGCGGTACATACATTCATGTTTTAAAGTCAAAGAAATATTAAAGAAATATGACCAGTATCCCACAAAGAAGCACAACATAAAGTTAAATTCTGACAAAACAAACCGATAAATAAGGAATGTCTGTCAGATTTCCTCATACATTGTAAAAGTCAGTGAGGTGTTGGTTCTCAGGCGGTAATCTGTTGACCAGGTGTCTGCGGGGTTATATACGTAATTTTCTTTTTGCCTGGTCATTCTGTCTGTATATGGCGTATGCTGGATTGAGGTAAATGGCACACTGGAATGTTTACTCTGCAATACATCTGGCTGAATGTGGGTCACCACTGTCTAGACATTTCAGAAATGTGGGAGGTGGTAATGGATGCTTGAATATGGGCTATTTCATTCACCATGACCTCACTCTGCAGAGAAGCTCTGAGTTATCAGTTTGCCTTGTCATTTGTTCCCAACTAATCTTCACACATGCATATTTTAGCTGTTTAAACATTTGATTCTTATGTTAAGTATTGTATTAAGTTTATATCAAGTACTTTAAGATATTTTTTGAAAGACTTAAAACAATTGTTGTTTGCTGTTAAAGGGCCCCTATTATGATATTTTAAGTTTCCTAATGTTGTTTTGGAGTCTCCTACAACAGGTTTGCATGCATTCAACGTCAAGAAACTGTTTCATTTTCTTATAATATACATTTGCACATCACCAGATTTTTAATGATTCTCAAACGACTCGCCAAATTAATCAATCTCTCTAAATCCCTCCTTTCCGCGAGCTACTCTGCACAGATTGGCCAGACAGCTCAGTCTGTTGTGATTGGTTTACCGCTGGGGGTCACCGCTGGGATGTCACCATAGCCTATAATAAAAGATAATGAATTTCAAACCTGAACCAACATTTTTTTTAGCGGCGGGTTGGGATTCCGGTACACCAGCCATCTCAACGAAACGAATTAATGAAAAATAGCTTATCAGTGCATATCTAAATTCGCGCATATGGTAGCCTATCTTTGTAGAATGCTGCAGCCAATGAGCAGCCGGCGTTTTAAAAAAAATTTTTTATCTGACATAAAAACGGACAGTTTTTAACTCCACGGACAGTTTTTAATGTTTTTCAGACAATAAATACTCATATTTTACTTTAGTATAATTTTAGGTACAATCAGGGCCGGATTCGGGACAACAGGTTAGATTTCGGGACTGTCCCGAATTTTTCGGGACGTCTGGTCACCCTATTTACCGTGTAATTCCCATTGCCATAACAACGACAGCTCTGCGTGTCCTGAGGCTTCCTACACCATAAACTAATGTTTCGTCTGGACGTCACGACAAAACGCATTATGACTCGTTTGAAAAACAATTAATTTCATTGACTCAGAGTCGACTCTTACTTTTGAAAGACAATAACTTTATATACGGTGCATTTTCAGATTTAAAAATGTGGATGTTTTCATTCACTTAGAGCTATATTACACACTACATGAAAGGTCGTTTTCAAAAATCCATGATAGGGGCCCTTTAATACCTATTCTTCATCTCAGTTACAAAATATCATCAAATGACTAAAAAATGTCCACTTATTAAATTGATGTGCTTTTTGAAGCTGTTTCACTATTGTGTTTCAGTACAGGTTTTAAAGGGATAGTTCACCCAATTCTGTCATCATTTACTCTTCAAGTTGATCCAAACCTGTATGAATTTCTCTCTTCTGCTGAATACAAAAGATATTTTAAAGAATGTCTGTAACCAAATAGTTGATGGACCCCATTGACTTCTATATACCCATAGCAGAAGAAAGAAATCAATTGAATATGCAATATGAATAGTATGAAGAAATATGTTCTTCAAAAAAAAAGGTCGACTATCCCTTTAAGAATTTTTTTTTTTTTCTAATGATGGTTTTAAACAGATATTTCACCCAGAAATGAAAAGTGTCATCATTTACTTGGCCTTGTGTCTTTCATACCTGTAAAACTTACTTTTTTCTGTGAAACACAAAAGATTTTTCTTTTTAGAAATGTCTTTTTTGTGATAGTTTTTTTCTCTCCCCATACAATGGAAGTCAATGGTCAGCAAAATATTCTTCAAAATATGTTTTGTCAAAAATGTTCCACAGAAGAAAGTCATACAAGTTTGGAATGGGATGAGGGTGGGTGAATAACAGAATATACATTTTTGGGTGAATTGTCCTTTTAGGAAAATTAAGACTTTTAATTTAAAGAAAGAAAGAATAAAATGCTTGCTTTCTCTCTCTCTTTGTTTGTTTGTTTAGAGGAGTGAATTTGGTGCCATTTCTTGAGTTAGTTGGGTTTCCTGACAAGGTTGTGAAACTCCTGGAGAACTCTCAGAGTGGCTATGCACTGACGGCATATGCCATGTACAAGGTGGGCTAAGCTATTATTTGATAAATAAATTTGTTTAAATAAAATGATTTACTAATAATTTGATTTTCTGATTTACAAATTAGAATAAAATGAATGTGTTGCAAACTTTACCTTCAGCTATAGAACTTCGAATCATTAAAACCACCGAGATGCAAGCAAAATTAAGACAATTTAGGTTCAGTTTTCCTGGACAATTTGTTTCTCATAAAATTGAATGAATAAAATGCATTTTCAGACAGAATCTTTTCACCTACGCGACAGCTCATCTGAATTGAATGAATTAGAATGTCATTGACTTCAAACCTTGTGAGAGTCACTCACTACATGAACAAACTTCTTTTCAGTTAAAGTTATGTGACTCTGGTTTCATTTTCTTGATCTCCTGAAGATCGCCACTCCTGCGAGGTACACCGCGACTCTAGGAGGAACGTCACTGTCCGTGAAGTACCTGAGGAAGCACGGCTACATGTCCACTCCTCCGCCCGTGAAGGAATACCTCCAGGAGAAGATGGAGGAGACCAAAGAGAGGATCTCTGGGAAAATGGAAGAGACCAAGGATCGTTTATCCGAGAGAATGGAGGAAACGAAAGACAAGTTCACTGAAAAACTTCAAGAAACCAAAGACAAAGTGTCTTTCCGAAAGAAAAAAGAATAGGTTTATATAAATTTACGAAAGGTCATGGAGTGACTTTATCTTCCTATAATGTCATGAAGATTCACGTTATTTAACAATATAATACACTTAAGCAACCCATCTTTAGTATTTTTAAAATATAATGTATGAATTCAATTCTCTACACTCACTGTTCACGAAATAGCCTAAACTATAACAGAAAATGTGGTATTATGATTGATCAATTTACCATACATTTTAGATATGCAGCACAAAAGTCTACTGAAAGGCATTGGGCTTAACTTGAAATACCTTTAAACGGATGAGAGTGTGTTTTCTAAAGAGAACAGGTGTGCCCAATATTATATATGTAATGCTTTGTTTCCTAACAAATATCACTGTCTCTTGCAATTCACGCATATGTTAAATAATGTTTGAATTATGGATTGAAAACAATACGGACGTGTCACACAAGTTACTGAGAATGAAATGGTCATGTTGTAAAATCTTGAAAATTGATTGTTTAGTTATTATGCAAAGTAGTGTTTGTCAGAAAGTTGTAAATGTACGTTAAGATGTAACACAACTTGTTTTGTATAATGCAGGGGGGAAAAAATCATAAATTTTCCTGACAGTCATTCTGCAAATCATCAACAGCCTTTACGTCCTGTTTCAAATACAGTAGATTCCTGCCATATTCATGTTTTATTTATGCAACCTAATTGTCAGTTGGTACTGTCACATATTTTTCAAAGCCCTGTTTTTGCTTTAAATGAAGGTTGATAATTGAGCTGATTATTCCACAGCCAATGTCTCTGCTGGTGAAGCACTTGGACTGTTTAAGTTTGATGGGACTTCGAGGCCTTTTTGTCTGTTGAAGGATGTTCCATCTGGCTGTCAATAGTAACAATAAACAATAGTGTTTTGATGTGTGTATTAAACATTGAGTTTTTTATTTATTTTTAACATGCACATTGAACACATCACTTAAAAGAAAATGTATTACTCTATGATTAATGATCACCAGTGAAATAAAAATATAAAGGTGCAGTATTTTTTATACTGAGTTTTCAGCGTGAATACTTTGTAATCAGATCTGTTTGGAAGTGATCATCTCAGTCAAATTGTAAGGCACGACTGGTCAAGGGACCTCAACAAGGTGGACCCCATGAGGAGGAAGCACATTTTCTAGGCTAGTCGTCATCTCAGCATCTCCCCCCCCCCCCCCCAAGAAGTTGGCCTACAGTTCATTTCTTTTGACTTGTGCTGCCTTCAGGTGCTATCGAAATGATCGTAAACCCCATCATTTCCTTGTTCCTATCTCGTAGACACGTTTAAACGTAAATGCAAACTTTGGCACAACAATGTTGCAAACTAGGAAACTTGCTTGACTGTTTAAAAATGTGTAGTTTGTTTTTTTTACTATGCCTATTTAAATTCTGAATCATTTTTATTTATTATGGGGAAAATTGCCCTTTTCACCTTTAAAGGAAAGTTTCACATCGCTTTCAGGAACATAACAGAATTGACCAACAAAAAGCACAAAAGAGACTCATTCTGGTTCTTTTCCTCAACTTTAATTGCTCTCTCTAGCCATTTGATGACAGCGAAAGAACAAGCGTGGAATCGTTTCATGAGGGACTACAACAGTTTGAGCAATAGTTTCATTGTTTTGTTTTTTTCCCCGTTGTTTATTTTTTTATGATTTTTTTTAATCATTTTTAGTCATCTTTTTCCTGTAAAAGTATTGCAATTACCAGACCTCAAACTGAAAACCGCTGACATCACAATTAAATAGAACAATCAAAATAAAAAAGGCGTAAGGACAGCAGTGTTCCTCGCTCACTGAACTGTTTTCTTGTTAAAAAAGAAAAGAAAAAAAAGAAAGGAAAAAAAAATTTTGTCCAAAATTTCATAGTCCTGTGATCTCGCTCAAGGCCAATGATGAACAGTGCTGTGGATTCGTCGGAGTTCCAGATCCATGGAACGAGATGCTCAGCCAGACAGCCACACGTCAAAATCGTCAGTCAGTCATTCACTCGTTTATTCGTTCATTCAAGCGGGTACAGGGAATAATTACCGAGTGTTCTGGAGAGGCGGATCCTTTTGGTGCGGAGCGAGACTGCTATGCCGAGGAAAATGACAACATGAACATGCAGTAACAATCAGCTATGGGCTGGATTCTCATGTATGCATTTGATGCTCTTTTATATACCACACAACTCGATTATGTGCATTTAAAAAAAGAACAAAATGTTAACCGTTTCCCACGGATGTCTCACCGATCCAATAAAGCCTCACCCTGAGCTTCTATTTGATATGAACCACTAAACCATCTCTCGGGCTGGAGAAAAGGCCTCGTGGGAGCCCAAAAGTCGGCAGTCGGTTCCGTTCGTTTCGATAACTACGGTACAATTACGTCATGCCGAGTTATTGTCTGCGATCGGTCGAGCGTGGTTAATACACGCCCAAACAGCTATAGCAGTCACAAAATAAATTTCAATAAATAAAATGACAAGCGCTGGCATTTATAATTCTTTCTCTGGAAGTTACAAAAGCAGCAGCTAGATATCCTTTATATAACTGCCTCAGAATATTTTAATCACATAACAGATTTGCATTTACTGTATAGGAAAAAAATATATAAGAAGTCTTTTTGTATTTATGTGACCACACTGTAGCATTTCTCTTTGCAAACTTTACTCTGTTTTACAAAAAAGACAAAGCACAATTGAAGGCATTCACAAAACTTGATGCCACCGTGTTAAAGTTTTCTTTTTAATATTATCTATACATTATATTACAGTATTAACAATGCTTTCTTGTGGTTTTCTACCCATTGGGTAGGATATGTGCATAATATATTCAAGTTATATACAGCACCGTACAAATAAACAGAGTCCGACTACTGAAAGAAGCACCATAGGAAGTGAGGCACAACAAAGGTGGGGACTTTTGAGTGCAAGTGGGTTTTCTATGTCTGCTTAAACATGACTGTTAGGCACCGAATTTGCTCATGTAAATAGTAACATGCAAACCTCTCGGCTGCAAATGTGAAAAATACATTTGGATTTGTTTTCCTAGCACGACTATGACAGCGGAAATGCACTAATGTTAACGAAGAAAACAAAAAAGGAGCACAAACATCTATGTCTCGGTTGTTAAGCAAATATAAAGTAATGGGGAAGCGGACATAGGCCTACATACCGAACGAACAACAGCAGCAGTAGCAGTAGCAGCGCATAGCAGCAGCAGCAGCAATACAGTACGAACTCAAACTGCATGGTCAGAATGAGTGACAGAAGCAGAGCCTATGACAGGAGGCCGTTTCGGAGCCAAAGCGGATGGGTGATAGTAGAATCTTGCTATTTAAGGGGTAAGAAGGTTGTATAAAAGCCTATTTTTGACTTTGACTAAATATCCTTTTTAAACTGGTCACTTTAATAAATAGCTAGTTAATAAATAGGTTTTCTATGGTACTTTTTTTAAGGGAAGGCCAAAGACTGATGGTTTACAAAGCTCAGATGTGATCAAAAACACAATCAACATGTCTGAAAGCATTCCAAATGTGTGCCATGTGGTGATGATTGAATACAACTTCAAATAAAGAAAGAAAAAAAGCGGGATGTACCTCATCATGATTGGTACACTTTTTGTTTGAATGAAAATCTCAGAACAGATAAAAGAATAAATACTGGTGTTGAATAAACAGACAAATAACAGACAAAATGTATTCCTGTGCTGCCTTGGAATAAAACGGCATTCCAGGAGATGAAAATAAGGGATAAAATATGAGATCCATATATGATTGTGAACTAAAGTATAGTATGGATAACTGGAAAAAAAAAACTATACGCATGCTTTTTATAGTGGAAAACAAACAGTATGACACACTCATTCAGAAAGGGACAGAATGTGCATAAGACTACAGTTCCCATGATTCCCTTCCATTGGACCCCATGACAATGCTGAAGTGACATAAGTTTAAAGTGCTACTCGACAGAATGAAAGTGGCGAAAAAAAGTGAACTGGAATTTGAACAACCCTTTTTCTTTAAATAAGTGCCATGATGCAGTTCATTTGTAGAGATTTTAGGCTGGATCAGAGTTCTACATCTCCATTTCAGGAAAACGAAAAACACAAAAAGGAAGAAATAATTCTCAGGAACCATCAAAGACCTGTAACAGATTGACATATAAAAACTAACTAAGGGTTGCTGTTTCTACTCTTTAGAGAATAAGTGCAACATAAAGACTTTAGTTGTTGTTGTAAGTCACATCCCCAAGATTTAAGATTTTATCATGGCACTGAATTTGGATTTTGATTGATTATGAACAGTTTTTGTGCACAAGTCCTGGAAATGCACACAAACAAATAGAAAATTTCTCAATCCTATGACCTTTGTGGTCTCTCACGCAAACAATCTGTGCCAACACGCGTGTTCTTTAAATACATGAAAGCATACAAAACCGAACAAAAAAAAAGAAGAGATTTAGCCAAGGAGCCCAAACATCCATACAAGGCCCCGAAGTTCTAGCAAAACCGAAACAAAAAAATAACAAAAAATAAACTTTGTAAGCTTGGTTCCGCAATATTCAAATCAAATTGTGCAAGGGGAGTGGTCTAACAGTGAAGCCACTCCCCTTTAGGTCCAGGAGGAAGTACCAGAGAGCACAGATGATGGCACGCACTCTCTATGGCCCTCTCCATGCCTCCTAGTCACACGGGTTTGTCTCGCCGACTATCCTTAACCTTGACGAACAGGGTTGTGCTTGCGCCAGGCTGGGGGGAGCGACTGGCTGTCCTCTGGTTGGAGGGTGGTGCATTATTGCTGTGCTGGTGCATAAAGGAGGCCGAGCCTGGGCACGTCTGACCCATCACCTCGCTATAGGTGGGCGGCGGCCCCTCCACGTGCGAGTTCGAGGCACTCTTGCCAGAGTTGCTGCTTGGGGGCCGTGGCCCGCCTCCGTGCACATAAACGTCTATCAGGTCGCTGTCGAAAATGGTCCGGTTGGGGGGCGCGCGAACGGACGCACGGCTGAGCTCGAGCTGCTGCTCAGGGTCTCTGAGCTGCAGGGTACAAGGGCCCTTGTAGGGCGGCAGCTCCTCGCCATCTGACAGACAGATGGTGGGCGGCAAGTGGATGTCCTGCTGCAGGTATGGGTAGGTGGGCTGGAAGCGGCTGAATCGGTCCCTTTGCATAAATGAAGGTGGGTTGAAGCGCTCTCCGCTCCGTGGCCCATACATCACCTGAACACAGAGAAGAATATTTTCATTAAACCTTTAGAATTGAACCTAAGAATAAAAAAAAGTTTTGTTTTTGTAAACATGCAGCCAGAATAATTACACAATAATACTTGTCATAAGGGGTTGGGGTTTGTATGATTTTTTTATGTTTTTATTTTTGTAAGAAGTGTCTTTTGCTCACCAATGCTTAATTTATTTGATCAAAAATACAGTACAAACAGTAATATTATGAATTTATTTCCTATTTTTATATATTTTAAAATGTCATTTTATTCCTGTGATGGAAAAGCTGAATTTTCAGCAGCCATTCTGTGTCTCCAGTGTCACATGATCCCTCGGAAATCATTCTAATACACTGATTTGGTGCTCAAGAAACATTTCTTATTATCATCAATGCTGAAAACAGTTGTGCAGCTTAATATTGATATCTTTGTTTTTTTTCAGGATTCTTTCATGAATAGAAAGTTTAAAAGAACAGCATTTATTTGAAATAGAAATATTTTGTAATATGTCTTTACTGTCACTTTTAATTAATTTAACACATCCTTGCGGAATTAAAGTATTAATTTCTTTTCTTTCTTTTTTTTAATCTTACTGACCCCTAAATGTTTGATCAGTAGTAAATATTTAGTAAAAAAAAATTAAATAAATACATGTAGGTAAAAACAGATCTTTATTATGCAGTGTTATACTGTTGTATATAAATAAAAAGAACACTAATGTGTTTATTTAGTGGAAAATATAGTAATTTCAGAGCAAATAGATAAATATTGAAATAGATTAACTGTCTTTGAAAGGGTTAACAATATTGAGCTTTTTTAGCTATTAGCTCTTCGCTATGTCGCCCAGCCCTAAACATGACAATAAAACATTAGAGTAATAAATAACATTATGCAGACAGGCTGAATAATAGGTTGTGTCAGTTGACTAACCTCAGTGGCTCCTTGTTGCGTCACCAAACTGTCTGTTGGCCATGCACAGCCGTCCTAGTATGATGCAGAAGAGAGAGGACTGATGTGAGTCATGCATTAAAGACAACACATTAAAAACAACTTCAATTGATGCATTAGAGTTTTGAGTTTGGGTAGAAAAACAAAATTTGCTCCAGGCATCAGAATACTTGATCTAAATGCACATACAGTAAGTTATGAGAATACATTAATATATCATGTATTATTAATTCAGTACATTTTGTGGCCTCTAAGAATGCAGCTGTAGAAAATGTGCTGTTCTCTAAATTTATTAACTTGTTTCTAAATTTAAGAGCTCGGTTCCTTTCATGCTCTGCATCTGTTGCTAAATAACATCTTCACCTTCTTCCTATCTTTTTATGACTCTCTCTCATCATGCTAGGAGGTGAAATGGACTGCAGTCTAGACGAGTTTGTCTTGGCGTTCCCAACTACAGGACGTAAATCAACATAAAGAACAACCAAGGATGTGCAGAACTACACAATTCCAAAATCGACTAGTCTGTGGGTTGCCTGAACGCCTAGTTAGACTAATAGAAACCCTATATAGTTAGGTTGGTTTAGCATTGTGTCCACTGTAAGACATGTCATGTTTATTAATGAAATATGGATAACTGCAACTTTTTCCTTATTTTTTCCTGGATTATAATGCACAGTACAACAAATATTAAACGCACAAGTCAACTGACTAATGGAGCCAGTCGACCATCATGACCAATCCCTAGGAACTGCGTTATGCATTTGTGCAGGTGTACCGACACAAAGACCCTGAAGCTGGCACGCACATTGCTGAGTCCCAAATGAACACGGTCACAAAGTCACACACATGGTGATCAAACAAAAGAACAGGAACTCTACACCCACTCAGAGCTCACACAGACAGGACACACATGGCGACTGGAGAATCAAACGAACACCCACTCAGAATAAAAGTCACACGCACACTTACCGGCTGCATGCCCTCCTCTCGTCTTCGGGCCTGGCTGTGGCGTGTGAGGAAGGCCCAGGCCGACAGCCGATAGTGGTTCAGCAAACAGATGATCACAACTACCATTACAGTCATCACCACAATTATGATTATAATCTGAACAAACTCCAGTTCAGCTGCAAGAGAAGAAAACAGAGAGAAAATGATTTGCATGTTTCACACAATTGCACAAAAAATGAGTGGAACTCATAGAAAATGTGTGCTGTTTCCCTGTGCAAAACTCCCTGCTAGGGTGTTGTGGGTGGTTGCCAGGGCTAAGATGGTAATACGCTGATTTCACGCAGCTGTTATTTTGGAATCGAAAGCGAGGCTCCGGTGGGAAGAAAACCGGAAGAGTCGCCTTTAATCACAGGAGAGTCACGAATGCGATGGCGTATTGTTGTGTTTATGTAGAAATTAGTTATTCTAAAACTGTACATACATTTCTTTCATACTTTCTTTCAAGAAGCAGGAACATCCTATATTGGATTGTTGTAAAGTTGAAGGTTGTGGGAAGAAGGAGACGGGAACCGGCGAACATTCAAACATTTATTAACAAAACAAAACCGCCAGCAGCCCCTCGCGGACGACTGCTGGCTTAAAATAAAACAGACAAACAATACCTGTCGTCCGCGCGGGACTGCTGGCTACCAACAAACAGAAACAAAACATCAACTAAAATCAGGCCTGTTCCTCTCTCGATCTTCAGCGTCGTCGCTCCACCTTTATGCCTCCGCTCCTCCGTGAGAGATGCGAGACCGGTGTGCTCGCAGATGACGCTCATTAGCGTTCGCATCAACGGCCTCGCGCCGTTCTCACGTCCCTCGGCCATGCCCTGATCGCCGCCACATGGATATTAACATCCAATAGTGTAAATCGCGGCAGCAGCTTCAGGTTGGTAGTCCAAGGCATTGTTGGTTATCTATACTTCCGGTGTTCTTCCCACCAGAGCCTCATTTTCGTTTTAAAAATGGCAGCTGCGTGAAATCAGCGTATTGACCCTTCACAGGCGATCTGACCAATCATAATCTGCCATCCACCGAATCCGCCATTTTTGTCCAATAACGTTCAATAACGCGAGGCACACAGCACTGCCAATCGACCCCGATCACACAGAACTGGGAGTGCACTGCGTTTTTTATGTTGCTAAGCAACCACCGAGTCAGTTGTCCTGTCAGTCTAATTGCGTGCGCTCTAAAGAAAAAAAAATGCGATGACGTCGGCCGCTTTTTCCGCTCAAAGTAGATTTTTTTTCTACTAGTAGAAGTCGCAGCAGGCGGTAAAATGCGATGCGCCTGGGGGCGCATAAACAGCGCACAGAACGCTCACTGCCATAGGAAAACAATTGACAAAAAGGCGCTTCTCACTGCAAAAAACGAGTTACGTGTGATCTGGGCCTAATGCGTTTTTTGGAGCGAGAGGCGCCTTTTTTCAATTGTTTTCTCGCGTTTTCGAACCTGAAAAATGCATTAGGTGTGATCGAGGCCGTAGTAGATTAACGTTGGAGGATTTGAACTTGAAAAATGGTGTGTACTGATGTCTTTCCGCAGGTTAAAACAACATTCCTTCTTATGTTCATTCATGTTTATTTGATGCTATAAATTAACTAGAAAGAAAAGATGATCGGTTCACGAGGCTCTACAGCGATCTGTCAGACACATTAAAGAGCCACAAAATGGTATTTATTGTTTACATTTCTTTTAAAAATGACAAAATTTGAAAGATGAGACTTTGTTTCATATCAAAAGTAACCTGGTCTGTCCTGTCTGTCAGTGCGTTGTCAGCGTCCTCTTTGCTCCGCAATGTATTTTTCACTGCGTGATAACATGGTGTGGCGTGAGAGTGGTGTGGCTTGTCAGACATAGCAACAGTAACTAAAGGGGGTGGGTCTTTGCGAACGGTCAATTGTCTGCTAAAAAAATATATATGATAATTAAAATACGCAAAACCTCAATATATGCCCACAATTTCAGGAGATATTATTCAAACAGTGCAAGACAAATTAGGCATTAACCTTTAGGGGTTATAGTCCATTAAAAATAGTATTAATGATTACTCTAAATGATTTATAAACTTTCAGAAACATCAGGGAGGCAGTGTAAAGATAGACAGTTGAATGGATACAAGTAATGACACGGCAAGTACAACATGTTCTTCATTCTTACCACCAGGGGGCAATAAAATAAAAACTTCTGAGAGTATTGAGATTGGGTGTGGGGAACAGACTCAAAAAGTGACGCAAGACTAATCCACAAAAATGTGATAACATGACATTTCAAATGGCTTTTCTGACCTACATCAAGTCAAGAAGGGAAAAAAAGAGAAAGAGATTTTGGGTCATTTTTATTATTTATAGGACAGTTCAGAGGATATGATGTGGATATGCTGTGAGCTAGATTTTAACTTGCACTGCCCACATGAGCAACACAGCTCAAGATGTCAGAGCATGTGCACTTACTGCTAAGCCACAGCTCAGATTTTTATGAACTGATGATTATCTCAGGAATTATGTCAAAGGACGGAATTAATATTTTATGTTTTTTCGTCATACTTCCTCTTCACAGAGGAGCATGTATTGGGAATCCTTTGAAAGGAATGCCTGAATAAACATGACAGTCTCCTCTTAATATCCTGTTTTAGACTTCTCCAGCAAGTTGCACTACTAGTGTAAAAAGGCAGCAGAAATGTTGTTACAAACAGGGTAGACCTCTCTTTCAACCTCCTGCTGACCCCTTGAACACAGCCCACCCTGCCGACACACTTTCTCACACAGATGGGCCCAGTCAATACAGACTTGTTCTCCAGTCACATGAAAATCATGTAGAAATGTGCCACACATATATTCAGAGAAATCTTGTTATCCCTGCTGCCCACTGAGGAACTCCCACAATTCCCTCTGACACATGAAGGTTTATGTTTTGAGACAATGGAAAAACTGCTGCAAAGCTGCAGTACTGAAGTAAACCCTTACACAAACAACATTAGCTGTCTGACACAATCTACACTTGTGTTAAGGGTAATCATTTTCAAACCTACGACTATGACATCAGCAACGCACAGTGGACTTTGGTTTACGCAGAAAAGAAGATCTGAATGAAATGTGTGCTTTGATGGCTCTCTCCAAGAAGCTACAAACTCAAATTCATCCTCTTTAAAGTTAGCATGCAATGAAAATTCACTGTATCCATTTTTCAAACACCTGGTATAGATCTTATTGTGAACAATTTGTCCACATATATTTAATGTTTCATCAAAATGTCACAGCTGGATCTTCCGGTGAAAACATCAGACTTCTCTCTGGTGACATATGCAGGACTTCTCCAATAATTTAGTTTGCTTAAACCCGCCTCTGCAAGCTCACGTCCATCTGCCTCCACTTTTGATTGCTATGTACACATCTCAAAATCCAATCAACAACCAATGCATAAAACCAAGTCATGCATGTCATCCAAATGTAACTGAAAATAACGTGGAAGAAAACATCAGCTTCTTTCATTGTGAAAAAATAAATAAATATATATATATTAAATCAATCTGAATAAACTACTTTTCAGTTGGACGACTAGTCATCCATCCTGAGATGTCCAGCTAATAGTTTCTATAGGTGAGCTGTTTCAAAATTGAGTTACTAACATTTCCATCATGACCACTTTCTCTCTATAGCAGAAAGGCCGTTCCCAGGATGACGTTGGGCCATGTAGTGGCATTGTTAAATAAGCTGCATTGGCGCTGGCTCTTTGCCATGACTCCTCTGGAGAGAGTGCTTGCAAGACAAGACCCCATCTGTTGAGGGCTTGGAGGAGAGGACCAGAGACCAGACACATCCCAGGAGTTAACCCAACATAGGAGATAAAACAGCCCAAATCTTTTTTACGGATTACGGCCTGGACCAGATCCAAGAGACAGACAACTGGTGGTAAATTGGGGGTGGGGCAAACATGCTGTAACTGACACACCTCTGAGATATTAAGTTTGAAATCTCTGCCAACCTACAGTACCAGGCACAGATCTAGCACCATTCCCCCATCCAGGACTGCCCGCAGCCTCTGTAACACAATGTAATAGTTTTCTCTAAATTCAGAGAAATTCATCAGAGTAGCCTCAATCTATCCTCCTTCAAAATGGCCTGTTCAGACCCAAACAACCCAAAGTGTAAACAACAGATGATGGCATCTAATATGGTCAAAATCGACTGTGGTCAGGGTGGACACTATGTTTTGAAATCAATGCTGTAAGTACAGATGTACAGTCCATTCAATAGGTTGTATGTCCTTTGGTCATGTCTAATTTTCAGAACTCAAATTTTTTTGCTCACTCAAATTGTTTTGGAAAGATACCTTTTTCAATGTTTTGCAAGCTAAACAATAGACACCTGTATAAACTGTACATCTATCCCTCACAGTCCTGCTTTAATTTGTCAATTTAAATATGGTGTCTTACTAGGGTCCATTAAAAGCAGGTGTGTAATGAGTGTCAGGTCCTTATCGGTTGTAGCCAAATTAGCTACTACTCAGATGATAATGCAACTGAATTCAATGTGACTTAAATGTGAGTCATCAGCACAGTTTATTTTGTATCTCTTTGCCAAGAGTGCAAGTTACATAAACTTATAATCCTTATATAAAATCATATTGCTTGAGCTTCGTTTAACCTTCCCTGTGCTAATCGGAGGGCTCAAGAGTCTAAGTCAGACGTGACGGCATCCCGGAAGATCTGTTAATGTATTATGATTACAGACACAAACCCAAGACAGAGCAGACACAACAAACCGTTGTCGGCCTGCTTGCGACAGGGCAGAAATGTAAACAGGCTGTGATAATGTGGCAACAACTGCACAACAGCAAGCCTTAGACCAAGGGAGAGAGGCAGCTGGGCTAATTCGGGTTAGCCTTATGTGGACTCTCTGAGATTAGACAGCTCAATCCTCTTACCACTACGTATGCTGCTCCATTGTGTTGTTATAGCTAAGAGGAGATATGCACTAACACCTGTCACAGAGCCTCTAACGGACTCTTAGGTAAACTGGAACTTTGGTGAATGTTGTTCAAGCAGTCGTCACCTCGTCTCTAAGGTCGGAAAAAGACCTGGCTGCACAGAAGTGTGCTGGAAGTTGTGAGTCCGTTCTGTTCTGTGGAGGCCATTCCATTTCTGAGCTGAAGGAAATGGAGGAGGCATTACATAAGCCTTTTTGAAACTTTTTTCCCCCTTTCTCTCTCTTTTTTTATACTGTGCTCACAAGCTGCAAAGACAACCAAGTCTGGCCTCCAGATCTATATTTCATGAAGCCATTTCCTGTTTCCTCCTCTCTGCAGTTTCATAACAGAAGGAAAACAGCTGTGCTCTCACGATCTGGGAGTAAAGAAACAGAGAGGGTGGAGGAGGAGGGGGAGAGAGAGGCTGGAGAATGGGGACTGCTGCTCACTGCCAGCCATCTGTGCTCCGTCTCCAAATGTCTCCCCGGTACAGTACTATTCTCATGGAGTAGGGCACAGTACGTGGAGATCATGTCATGAGTGATCCAACAGTTGAACTCACAGCAGTTAGGGAAAGTTCTTAGACTGGGCTTTGAATTCCTACCAAAGCACACATTACACAACAGATTTCCACGGGAAAGATTGTGTGTGTGCGCGGTGAACGACTAATTTCCAAGTGACTTCATCGACATGGCAAGACAGCAAAGATGAGAAAAAACATTGAAAGTTTCCTTGTGTCCTCACTAGTTTGGGGCAGCTTGTGGTGCAGTGAGTACAAACAACACTAAAAGTGAAGGTCCCCAGTAGATCCCATGGGCACATATGACTGCAGGTTGTACCAGTAACAGGAGAAAAACTGAGATGGACATAGCCAGTCATAATAGCACTGCTTCATCAAGCACAAGCCTTAATGTAGTTAACCATCCATTCACCCACGTCACAGCATGCACCAGACAACAAAGGCATTATGGGAACTTGAGAGGGAACGCATTTCCCCCTCCTCCTGTGTTATCTGAGTTGTCCCATCAGAATGCTAGACAAAAGGAAAGGGCACATGCCAGACGCCCATGTGCGATGAAGACTTGTGAGACGGCAGGTTTCACCCAGAAACACAATCATAAGGGAAGTCTGAACCTGGTGCAGTAAATGCCCCTTTCTGGAACATTCCCTAGCAGCATACTATGAGTCATTTTATGAGAGGCTGTGGAAGGGGCAAAATAACGAAAGAAAGCCAGAAAAGAAATGCCTGTGGAAGGACGATAGACCAAAGTATTGCTATTTCAGTAAATATTTGCAGGATTTAAAAGTGTGTGGGGCTTATTCTATCCATAAAAAAAGAAAGAGGCATTTAAGCATTGTGGAATTTTCCCGTTTTTCTGTTTTGGAGAAACTGAGAGAAAGGGGAGGGAGAGCTTGTGAAGTCTTTCACCAGAGCAGCCCTTTTCTTGTGTGACAGACATTTTCCATTCACACACAAGGTGTATAAAAAAACGCAAGAGACGGAGTGCAAGAGAGACTGAGAGAATGTACGAGACAGAGGAAAGAAAAGAGAGAAAGTAAGGACACTTCAATAAACCGAGTCTCATGGAACAAATGAGATCAGAGGACAACTCAAAGAGCCACCCAAAAAAAACAAAGACTACAAACTTGAGGCACACCATAATCAATCAATGACTTAAAAATGAACGCCGCTATCTAACGCATGGTCTTTCACAGTGGGAGAGATAGCAGGAAGTGTGATGGAGAACTAGGGTGATTTAATCGTGCCAGTGGCAGGAGCTGTTCATCTGTGCCTCGCTAGCAAAGCGGCACTGTCACCTAAGCAGGGCGCAAGCCACTGACCTCGCTCTCTAATCTGAGATAAAGCTCTCATATTAAAGAGACGCCCCATTAGGGCGCCAGACACGTCTAGACTCCCCATGCCATAACACCCACTTTTCTTTAATTATTTAACCTCCTCATAAGACTGTACAAGATAAGCTCTGCCTGGGCCCAGACACCACCTGCTACTGAGTCCCCCTACACCCACCCCCAACCTGCAGCTCATCTCATCCCACCGGTGATGCCGACTTACCACAAATATTGTTTTACACCCCTCTCCTCCTCTTCTTCCATTCGACACCCCCTTCTTTTCCTCCTCCACCTCTCACTACCGTTCGCCCAGGCAGATTGAGTCATATCCCCTTGAAACTGGACCCAGCTCTGGGTTTAGTTCTTCATCAAATAGTGTTTGGTACATGATGTTCTCTCTGTAGTTCTGACGGCATGACAGAGCTCTCAAGAGCTCTCCACGATCACAACAGACAAATGCTGCATACAATATAAATTGTCCTACAGGATTAATCGTTAAACGATTGTGATCTTATTTCAAACACCAACACAATCTTCCTCCTAAATGACTATTCGGATGTCTATTAAACCTTTGACAAGTACGATCACACTGGAACATTCAAATCTGCTTTGGCACTGCTGCTGACCCAGAGCGAGCATTTGTCATGTTAAGATATGAAACAGTATTTTGAACCACACAGTATCAATATTTCTGTTATAATAATTTAAATTATCACAGAAGTACTGTGATAAAAGCCTATAGTTCGGATAAACACTAAGGTAGAGATCAAATACATCGTTATTCTAGTAGGTGGGTTTGAATCAAGTCATTAAATCATTTATTCACTAGATTCGTTCATAAACGCTGATTTGTCCAGTAATTAAACAAGTGAAGTATTTATAAGTGAGTAATTAAATCATTAATTCAAACCAACATTTAAAAAAATATAATTTAAAATTAATTAAATCGTTTTTTTAATATAGTCTTCAGCAGTTAAAGTTTTTTCAAAACCTCTAGTAAATTTCATGTTATTTTGTTTTGTTGTCTATTCAAAATCTCTATTTTAAACAACAACAGCAACAAAAAAGTCATGATTCTCAACTAGTCAAGAATCGTGCAGCTCTAATAGAAACATTTGATTCCTGTGCAAACAAAGCACTGACGGACTGCACAACAATACCAGGAACATGCATTAAGAAAGGAAAGGTAATTTTAATTTTATTTGGATTTTAAATTGGTTAACATGCTGAAGAGAAGGAAAAACAACACAATAGCAGAAACAACACAAAGACATATATTATATATTGTATATTCTGAACTGCACTGATATCAATAAGCCAAACCCTCATACTTGGATCAAAAGATTAAATTGCCATAGTTACCCTCATTTTAAAAGCTCCATTTTGTTTATCTTCTCTGCATGAACCGAACAACATAAATGATTGGAGAGCAAATGGCTCGGTGGCTCTTACAACAAGTGACACAAGTGACACAGTGCAAATGGCTCTCAAATATGCATGTGTCACACTGCCAAACCCCAGACAAACACTACTTTTCCAAAGAGATAATGGAAATTATCACATTAGAGGGAAACCATAAAGAAAGAACGCTAAACCTTGCTAGCTTTGGTCCTGGCAAGGAAACGTCTTCTAAACATAGCGCTGAGACTCAGAGAATTACTGCGAACATAAAGTCAACAACATGATGATTATGACTGGGTTCAGCATGTGACTTCACTGACTGCTGTAATATGAGATGTGAAGGTAAGAGTCCATCCTATCTGAACACTGACTCACTAGATTAACACATATACAACCCCTCGGCCTCCATGCGCTCCCTGAGGAACACACTACACCCAGTGCATCATCTACTACGCAGCTGCACGGCCATACACGCAGAGAAAATGAGTGGTTGATGAATAGGACCAAAAAAAACTAAAACAAGACCTGGCAAGACAGACTAAAACATCCTGAAAATGCCCTTCTTGACCACAGAACGGATATAATTCTTATCTTGGATGCTGACTGGTCAATACAGCATTCCAGTCGTGCTAAAATATCTCATATAGTAACATCTATGATGTGAAACACCAGTTCATTGAGCAGCTCCAAAAAAGGCCAACATCACTTCATAAATTTGCTTTTTACTTTTACTTTTGCTTTTTACACACTTGTGCTATATTATGATTGTCATTACTTTAGGGGTTGCAGTTACTCCACAGCTCATCACGCCTTAGGAACCATTCACACAGAGAACATTTTTCCATTCCACTGCGCTACTTTTACATTGTTTTTAAATGTAAATACGCCAGATGGATGTCAGTAATCATTGCGCCTTGCGTCTTTTGCAGCATCTCGTGCAGGACACGGCATTCTAAAAACGCGGCGCTCAAGTTGTGCAACTTTTTTTTTTAAACTCGTCTCTGGACCTTGCACTTTTTTCCATTCCACTGACTTGCAACTCGTGTTTTTAACAGCAAAAATGGCTTCTACGTATACCAGTCCTCACAATGCTCTTTAGCTGTGACTATATTGGCATCCTCTCGTACCCTTTTGGTTAAGTATCCATGAGGACAAAACATATTGACAGGTAAAAACAACACATTAATTGTCTGGTCATTCACTTATGGCCCAGTGTAGAAATCGATATTAGATTCTATAACTGCATTTTACAAGCCATTTGCAGGATACTTTGTAAACAGTATTGTGTGACATGTTGGGTCAAGGAAAGTACTAAAAACAATTTACTTCTTGCTACCTGCCAATTGTAGGTGATTAGAGAACATTTGCAAGCCATTATTAGATCTTAGCGTCCATGAAACTGTGTTCTGCATTTTTTTCAACAGAAATATTTTTGTCCTTAAGACGGCTGTTAGCAGTTTTTTCCTTTTCATCAAACAGTCAGGCAGTGGTCTTTCTCTCTCTGTAAAACTGCACCTATCACAAAAACATGAGGAAAGACACAGTGAATGTGTTACTCGTTTTTAGACGTTGGCTTAGACGCGGCTTAATTTGAGGTATAGTCTATATACAAGTCACCACATGGAGTTCTGAAGGAAAATAAAAAGGTCAAATTTTAACCTGCATGTGGCTGTTGGTGAGTGTTTTTTGGACACTGTTTATATGTAACATAACATCTAATATAACATGGGCAGAATCATATATATCTAACAGTCTTGTGTGATTGAGGTTCTTGAAATTGAGGTTCTTGACATGTGATAAGCAAGAAATGTGGGGGAAAAAACTATTGTTTAAAGGGGTCCTAAATTATCTGATGCCATACACTGGTGTTTATGTGAAATCAAAAATACCACACAGATCAGTTTTTATAGCATGTCAAAATTGCCATTTTTGTGTGTGTCCCTTTAAATGCAAATCTTTCAAGAGTTGCACGTCTCTCGCCTGTGTTTGGCTTTTGTGTAACCAGAGGCAAATCTTTCACCCCTTTCAAGAAGAGGGTGGAGCTCCCAGAACTCAAACCGGCAAATAACAGGACAATCTCACGCACTGAAAATGTCAGTACCGGTGTTCAGTTCGAATCGTAGTTGGACTACAGAGCCAGAGAATATATGCTGCATGGAGATATAACAGGTATAGTTTTATTACGCGGTTATAACCAAAAGAGCTGAATAAAACACAGTATAAGAAGTGCACATTAAAGTCTTATCCTAAACTCTCTCTCTCCCTTGTATTATCATCAACATACACAGCGAATTACACAAAACACTTACAGTAAACAAATGGAGAAAACGTCGGACTGTGTACAGCTTACTGAGGTTGGGGTCTATGCTAATACGCCAGAGTCCTTCAGCAGTATTTTGCAGTATACGTATTTTGTGACGTCATTAAAGGAAGAATCTGCGAACGTCTTGTTCTGAGACAGTGCTTATGATTTATGGGGATTTAAAAAATGGAGCGGGAGGATTTTTATCATTATACGGTCGTTGTGTACGCTCACTGCCAACACACATTCATGTTCAAACATCATGTAAAAGGGATTTTGCATAATAGGTCCCCTTTCAATAAAATTAAAATATTTAGATAATAGAAATGAAAGGTGAAATTCAAGAGGTAATTTTTCCCAGACAGACCAACTGCTGACTTGATCTTAATAAAATTATGCTCCCCCATTCTCTTAGTTTGGGGTCAGGCGCTGAAAGGGGTGACCGACATAATCAGATCCCCGACTGACTTTCAAATGGGGATCTGGACACATCCCTCATCCAAAATACCAGCCACACGACAACAAAGTTTTAATGCGATGAAGGTTTAATGTTGCTATAAGATATGTAAAATATATGATAAACTCTAAAATATCATGTGAAAATAAAATAATATAAAGTATACTGCAATGCAATACACAACTGTTCTGTTTCATGAGCGAAATAAGCACAATTGTGAATATTCCATTGATTGAAATGCACATTTTATTAGGCCATTACATTTCCAAAAGCCTAGCTTTAAGATCCCTCTCTGAATTAAACTTCATTAGGAAATAAAACATTTTCAGTTTAAAACTCAATTCAATGATTTGTGCATCCTCCCTCAATAATGGAAGTCACTGATATTCATGTAATAAAATGTATTCAAACATTTAAATAAGTAACTATTACTGTGTATTACTGTGTATCATTACATTGGTACATATAAATAATTTTTCATTGAGTTTATTTAGTGAAAATCTATGGAAAACTTGGGCAGAAAACTCCACAAATCCAATCAAGTTATTTGTGATCTGTGAAATAAACCTAAAATGTTCGAATTATTGCTAAAAAAATCCTTTATGTTTACGTGGGGTTCTTTTCTGGTAATTTCAAATGCAGAAAAGATTGTTTTCATATTTAAATCAGGCAGCCTGAACTCCACGAGGACGAGCCCGATGAATAAGAAGCTAAGAGATACCGAAGAGACCTTCTGACCTTTCAACTCTGAGAGCAGGGGGTTGGAGGAGTGATGTCTGAGAGCAGGACCCAGTGCATGCATGCCTGATGAGAGGGGATGGGTGTGAGACACACAGTCTGATAACATCACGTCTGATCTGATTCTGTTGCGTCTGCTGTCTGCTCGGCTGTCTCTCTTGCCCGGAGCACCAATGCACCATTTTACAACAACAACAAAAAAAGGCAGCGGATGGGAGGCCAGATGCTGTGTGTGTTATGCGGACAAATCGTTTACATTCCTGGGTAAAAACTAAACAGGGAAGCTGCTTCAGATAGGTCTGCGTTGTGCCGTGACTGTTTTGAAAACCAAACTAAGGATTTTTTAAAATGCAACGTCTATGTCTGCATTACAAAAATGTTTTTTTTCTATAAACTTCACTGTAGAACAAATTATGCTGTTGCTTAAATATTCTGCTTTTGCACTCAGACAATAAAAGGCTTTCTATTTACAGCTAACCATATGAAACATTTTCCTGCATGTGCCTGATGCTTTAATTTAGCTTCTATTTTTTTTCTTACTGAAAGCTGCCTCAAAAAAATTGCAGAATGGTGCTCATTGTATTTAACCCACTAAAACTTATTATAGAACTTGTGATAGATCAGTATATATTGACCAGGCCACTAAATCTGATAATATTTGGCCATTTAGATCGAAAATCAAAATAATTTTTGATTACCAAAATTAGTTTTAAAATCTAGCAACTTCCTTGGATTACATATTTTCTGCTCAAATTAAAATATACACTACCGTTGAAAAGTTATTCTCACTAAGGCTGCATAATCAAAAATACAGTAAAATCAGTAATATTGTGAAACAGTATTATTTACAACTTAAAATAACTTTTCTATTGTAATTTATTTTAAAATGTTATTTATTCATGTGATGCAAAGCTGAATTTTTAGCATCATAACTCCAGTCTTCAGTGTCACATGATCCTTCAGAAATCATTCTAGTATGCTGATTTGCTGCTCAAGAAACATTTCTTATTATTATCAATGTTGAAAAAGATTGTGCTGCTTAATTTTTTGGTGGAAACAATTTTTTTTTATGAACCTAGTCACCATTTATTGATTTTCTAAGAATTTGTTTAAAATAGAATAGTTAAAAATAACTTTTACAGTACATTACTTTATTAATCACTCATCATATTTTTCATGCAGTATTGGCTATTTTTAAAATCTGTATCAGTTGACCAATAGAACCTTAAGGTTAATTGTTTAATTGTTAAATTAAGACTTAATTTGGCTTAATATCCACTATACTACTTTTTCATTAAAATAATAATAATAATAATATGCTGAACAAGACACAACTGCCACTTTGTTTGTGTGACTGGCTAAAGGAAACGACCTCCAAATAAAAAGGCTGACATCAGACACAAGTCTGGTCCTCTGGTTACACAAAAGCCAAACACAGGCGAGAGACGTGCAACTCTTAAACTCTATCCATTATCAGCACACCCCCATCAGACAGCATGAATACATACATACATGGGGGTCTGTCCAGATACGACTCTGCCAGACCCGTACAAAACACACAACATGCCTCCCTGCAGGGCTCGTCAAACCCCCAGCATGACTACCAATCTCCTCTGAGACGAGTCCCCTGGGGCCCATGGAGAATCCCAGAGGGTGGGTGCAGGGCCAGACACAAAGAAGGGGACCATGGCCAATGTCAAGGCTGGCTGACTGCTGCAGGGTGAGGCTCAGCTGCTGCAGTCAGAGGGCAAGAGTGGACGGTGACACCCTTAAAGCTGACCCCTTTTTGTTTTCCAAAGACACCCGGAATACGGTGGTAAAATGACCCAACAACACTCACATAAACAAAAAAAAGTTGGGTTTGAGACTATTGATTTTTAGTTGAGAGATTATCTAAAATAGTGATGTTGACTTAAATACGTTTAAGTAATTTGACAGAAGCTCAACTGTTTTCCAAAGCTTTTTCACAAATGTTTCCATTACTTTTTCCAACAAGTCATATTTAAATGCAATAAAGGGCTACAATCAGTCATCAAATGTGCTCTCTTAAAATGTCCAACAAGATGTCATGACAAAACGTAACAATTTTACGAGGTCAGTGGGGTGTAAGCAGATTGTACGAAACCGTATAAACAAGATTGTAAAAATGTATACAAATTTTGCCGCAAATTCACCAAATCATAAAAGTTAAGAATTGCCAGTACTGAATTGCACGCCACAGTACAGAATTGTGTGTGGAAATGGAAGTCTTGGGAAGAAATGCATTGAAAAGTCTGATTCATTCAAGTGAATCAATTTGTTGAAGTGGTCAATGTAAATGTAGTTAATTGCTACCTAATTCATTATGTTTCTTTCTTCAATTTAGTTATATAATATGGAGTGTAATCTAGTTTTTGTGTGTGTGTTGTTGTATTTAATTTAAAATTGAGTTTAAAAGTTGCTTCGTTTACTAACCCTCATTGTTATGTGCCAGAAAATAAGCCTCTGATCAAATTGTAAATTATTCCATTGCATATACTGTTGAAAATACATTTTCTTTATGGAAAGCTTTAACGTGACCTCATTTTTATTAGTAGATTGTAGTAACTAGCTAATTACTTTTTCAAAAAAGTAGCTTGTCTGTCATTCTAAGTAGCTTCAAATTAGCATCTTAAAGTAGCTTCCTGCCAGTCACAAAGACATGTTTTTTTAAATTGCGGTTACAGCTTTCGTTAGCACAGCACTGTTATATCTTGGTGGATTGGATCTTCACTATGTTTAATGGTCTGACGGAAATTGAATGGTGCATTTTAGTAGTGTTGTAAAAAATGAATCTAGTTACCCCCTCAGCAGGCTGACCCACCCCCTGTGTTCCTTAAAACCCTTTTGACATGACACAGAGTGCACACACACTCTCCTAGGAGCGCGAACAGGCCATACAATGATTAGCAGAAGGGGTTGACAGCTGACCTCCGCTGTGACCTCATCACACTTGCTCACAGACGTGCACGCACACACCCTCTGAGCTCATGTATTAGGTGCATTAGATTATTGGATGGAGTGCTGTTATGGCCAATATGGGCCTGTAAAGTCCAGTTTTGATTGCCCTGCCCAGAGTTACTGGGGCAGGGGTGTGACCTTGAGTCTACCCTGGAGCGATGCTGGAGAAGAAGAGTATGCAAATTGTATTGGATAGAGTGCTAGGGCCCATGGGGTTGCTTGACTGACACCTCTCTAACAAGGCAATTACTGATCTCACGTGTTCGGACACTTCACACAACTGCTTTGCTCACAAACACTTACACACACACTGTGAATCGCTACCACATTCTCTGAAACTTCACTTAGTCAAAAGCTGGTAGTAATAATAAATGTGACTAAAATGTTGCACAAAATATTGGTGATCATACTGGACAATATCAGTGAATTATTGTTGTCTGATTAGGCCAAAATTTGGTGAATATACAGAAAATAATTTGCCCATTGACATCTGTCCATCATGGCCTCCTAATCATCCTCATATACTGATTGGCTTCATCACTCTGTCTCCTCTCCACCAGTAAGCTGGTGTGTGGTGGGTGTTCTGACACAATATGGCTGCCGTCGCAACATCCAGGTGGATGCTGCACATTGGTGGTGGTTGAGGAGATTCCCCCCCTTCAATGTAAAGCGCTTTGAGTACCCAGAAAAGCGCTATAGAAATGTAACAAATAATTTTTCTTGAAGACTTCATGTACAATTGTTATTTTTAGAGAGGCTCTGTAGATTTACACTAAACAAGCCTAAACAGACAGCCAGTCAGAGAGAGATATCGACTGAATGTGTGCGATTACCAGTGTCTATCCTTCTTCAGGCCAAGTTATATATTCATTAAAAAAAAAAAGTGCCATGTCTGAAGAGGAAAGCGAAATCTTTGTCGTAGCATCCTGTCAATGGCGTCAGCGCTGGTCAATTTAACCAATGACATTAATCTCTATGATGTGAAGCATCAGCTTCACTAGCAAGAGTGTTTTTGTTTTTTTGTTGTTTTTTTTAAGTCAAAACAGTATATATTTATAACAAGGGTGTAAAATTACTCACGGTTTGGTTAGTTTGTATCACGATTTTAGGGTCATGGTTTTGGTACGGTTTGGTATGTGCTATGTTCAGGAAAAAAAGACTACAGTCAAATAGAAATAAAGAAAATAAGAAAAAACTAATAAATACAATAAAGCAAAGATACAAATAAAATAAACAATGCTTTTCAGGTTTTTCAGGTAGGTCTAAAAAAAATTTCAGGTACAGAAATTGAACAAAGTAATCAAATCTAAAATAACACTGCATATAATCTACAATGTATAAATTAAAAAAGATTAATATAGCACTGGCCCAATCAGGACAGTGACTCTTTCGACAACTGTCCCAAGCATCTTTCACGCTGTTCCCAGGCCATCAGATAGTCCTTATTGTCGAGCCCTGCCCAGCACTTTCGTTATTGTTTTGTGCCTGTCCAAATTAGCACTGAGTGCCTTTTTAAACACAGAAGGCAATGTGTGCTGTTTTGGTCTCACCTGCGCTCGTGCACTATCAACACCTGGGTAATGACAGCATATATGAGTGTTAATATTAGAGCTTATGGCACTCACATCGAACAAAGTTTACAAAGAGTGACTGTTTATTCCACGTTTATTCAAATTTTTTCCCCCGATGTAACGCATTGGGAAGCCAGAATGTTCCCAAACAGGATATTTATAAGCAACTTGTCTCCTTCGCTTGCCATGCTGAACTGCAACACACCAACAAGTGAGGAACTGTGATGTCAGCAATAGATTTACATACTAATAGTTGATTGGACCACTCCGCTACTCTCGTGAAACGCATGCCGAGCGCATCCATCGACAGAAAAATGTGTTATTATAGAATAGGCATCGTTAAATTTGAGATTAACTGAGGTGCAAGTGCAAACTGAACCGTAGGCTGAAAACGGTACGGTTTGATTTTTTACAGAGAACCGTTACATCCCTAATTTATAATATAACTGCCAATTTTATCAGTTATAACAAAATAAGTGGAAAATTATTGATATTGGCCGAATTCGGTCGAATTCATGCAAAAATGGTCTTACATTATGAAAAAGTATGTCTAAAAACTCTGTCTAAAAATATTTTTCAATCCCAAAATATAATCTTATGAACATAAGCTGACTGTATAAACTTTAATGACATTTTAAAACGTGTTAAATTAACCTTAAAAACACAACATCCTCCCACGCTAAACTTTTACTACCATTTTTCTAAATCCAGCATCTGTAATAAATAGTTAACAACACAGACAGAACCTCTGGCCTCTGACAATAAACACTTGACTCTTGTGTACCGTCTCAGGCCTCACCCTCTAGTCTGGGCCAAGCTTCGGCCCGCCAGTGGAAAATAAAAAAGGTGCCAAATTGATGCAGAGATCAGATATTGACGAGGATGGTGTTTTTGTCCCCTGCGTATTCGTTACATACGAGCTGCAGCACACTAGTGAGACAAATGCCAGCCCAATATCCTGTTTCTCCATTCTGGAGCTTGACTTTGGCCACTGCCCCACTGGAAATGGACTACACTAACCCTGTGTGTGCAGCCATTTGTTAGTTAGAGCAAGACAGCTAGAAAGAAAGACGCATTTCTTTTTCCATGCAGCACGACTAGCTATGCAACAGTGCCGTTATACACGGCGGTCTATTAATAGCTGTGTTCCGTTTTCACTTGAAATAGCCGTATGGTGTAAGGCCTTTGTCAGATAAGATAAGCCGTCTTTAGCTCGCAAAACCTCAGATGTAGACTGTGCCTAAAACAGCAGACAGAAAATATGGGGAAAAGACAACAGGGAAGGAAACTCCTAGAATCCAACAACGTACACAGAAGAAAATGCAATCTATTCCACTCGTTTAATGTGTGCTGAATGCTAAGGCTAATACGACACTGGCAAGTTTTGCATGCTGAGCCCTGAAAGGTGTGTGTCTGCTGTGTCACAGTGGCTCCCCCAGTTTTCCAGCCTCACAGGATCTCCGGCCCTGAATGCAGCCAGCACTGCAGTAGAATCTAAGCGCCAAGTCACCAAGCATTCCACTGTCTGCATGGCCCGTCCTGAACACCACAGCACAGACACGGAAACCACAAATGCTCTCTCACATTCATATGCCGACACTAAAGTATGCCTTATCAATCAAGAACAGGAACAAATACCATACACATAATTTGTGCCAAAATCACTCAGCAAGCATGAGTAGGCAAATTAATAAAATAATAAAATCTAAGTGCATCTACTTAAACCTGTCAAGAATGAGTACAGGTCATATTTCATCTCAAAATCAAAATAAAGTTTATTTTAGACCGTAAATAATTTATATTATTATTATTATTATTGCATTGTGACATTTTCATGACAATTAAGCAAACTGTTTTAATTGTCTTAAGGCACAAAAAAACACGCCTTTAATTTATGCTGATTTTAATTAAACAGTCATTGTATTACAATAATTTATTTCATTGTATTACAATAATTTATTTCATTGTATTATGACGTTGAGAATCACCACAGACCCTTTACAAATATCAAAGTCTTCATAGTTTCGTAAACTTCTATAGTGGTGAACGGAAACTACAACAAATATACTTTTTGCACACAAAAAAAAATCATGATCGTGTTTCTATGTCTTTACAAAAGAGGAAAAAAAAAAATATTGAGAGATTGATTACGTTGGCAAGAAGAGATATCAAATTTGCCATCACCCCCTTAGCCACTGTATTAGAACACTCAAACCGCAGAGTTAACTAGTTTTCTGTCATTTAATCCCAAGGTAATATAACACAAAGCATAGTGTTATAAATGTACACTATTTTTACAACAACAACAAAAAAAACTCAAAAGTAAACATCTTTTCGGATTTGCGGTAATGCAACATTTGATGGGGGATTGTCATAAAAAAAACTCATGAAAATAATGCAAAAATTCAAACTGGCCGATAAACAATGCAAACTTCTAAATTATGCTTAATCTTTACAAAAAATAATTAATTTTTTTCTCTCTCTTATGTAGTCCTCACTAGCTGAGGGAAACTGCATATGCATCATACATCTTACAGAACAGAAATCCATTCAAGTTCATGAGCAAATTAAAAGTTTCTGGGGCAAGACATCAGTGCCATCTACCAGGGGGCGTTGAGAAGAGGGACAATTCTTTCATATGAAGGTTTACTTTTAATAATTCATCCCATTTGCGGCAGAAATAGCCAGTGCGAGTACTGATTATGACAGGCCCTTTTGTCCTCTGTGGATTCAGACAGCCCAGAGTCTCAGCCAGTCTGGGCTGAAGTGGGGGAAGGGTTGACTGACTGGCTGCCCGCTCCAGACCGCAGTGAACCAATTCCCAGCAATAACGCCAGCGGACGTACACACAGCTTTAAGATTTTCAGCAACATTTTTCCATTCAGCTTCCGTGTTAAAAAAGAGGCAAGAGGTTCTACAAAGTAATATCACATTAAGTACATGCAGTTTACATGTATAGCATTAATGCTAATAGATTAAAGAATACATTAATGGAGGGAAGAATCACATTTGGACAACTAGAGGTGTGTTTGTCTGGGAACCCGACAGAAGGGGTATAGTTAAAGAATGTGTGCACTATGGCAAGCTAGTTTAACATTTGTCCATAAAATTATTTTTAAATACTACCTTATTTTTTTCTTCTTCAAATTACTAGTAACTATCATTATGTACTAATACTTGTTATAATAGTACTTAGTATCTATTCAAAGTTACTATAGAATTCAACATAGAAAATCTACTCCAGGTTTCCTGGTGTGAATTAAATAGACGCTAGTATATTTATTAGACGCTAGTGTATTCCAATTGTTACTAGAAAATGTTTTACAATAAAAAATAAGATTTCATCTGAAATGCAAAGTATCCATTCTGACTACTGAGAACACCTGGCATAGGTAAAAAATTAAATAAAAATGTAACTACCAAGATAAAAAAAAAAGCTATAGTCACATTTTTTTCGCTGATAAATCCGTGCTAGTAGCTATCTAGTAAGTACTAGAGACAAATTGAAAATTATACCAATCATTGCATTAACATATATATATATATATATATATATATATATATATATATATATATATATATATAAATGCAGTCCATTTAAGCACTTATAACATAAAACAGACAAGACATAAAACCAGTTCGTTTTGGGGGATAAATGTGTAACGGCTTGCCATATTGTGCGCAGCCCCCACAGCAATACCAGCAATATCCAACTGATGCATTGAGTTGTGTTCCAGTGCCAAATACTCCCAGACGCCATCAGCAACACTCACTTGTATTATTATATTTAATTGGTCAAGCTGTTTAAAATACAACAGGGGCTTATCAAAAAGTCGTTTTTGACAAACACGTCGCATTTTGGGGGGGCTGAAGGAATAGTTTAATACGCCACAGACAAATTCAATGGGTGTACAAGTCAGATAGTGCCAAATACTGTAACAATTAGACCTGAGAATGACATTTACACTCAGATAAATCTTTAATACGTTCGCGTTTGACATTCGCACAGCTTCCATAATAACGGATTCGAAACTGCCAGTTATTTGATTCATTTTCTAATGTAGACCGAATTAAATTATTGAATTTAAAAATGTTACATTTCCACCAGGGTGAGTCGAGTAGCCTACGGTAGGATAAAAACATTCTATTTTCATTCGGTACACGTCCGAAAATCGATCAAATGTAACAGTTTGCGTTCCGTCCGCATTCGAAAACGGCTCAGAAAAACCCGCCCTACTTACATATATCCATTCCCTGTGGCTGGGATAGGGTGCAGTTGCAGGAGCATGTGTCATTGGAGTTGGCGGCGTTGTTGTTGTTGTTGCTGGAGCTGCTGTCCGGGAGCGTGATGTTTCGCATGGGGGCTCGGGGAAGTGACGGGACGGGGGAAAGAGAGCCGCCGGCCGCGGCCCTCACATGAACTGAGGAACACTTCCACAGCAGCAGCCTGCGGTCTCGGTGCACGCGCGTCTCATGCCATTCTCAGGAATCTCTCACGACTCTCTCCGACGCATTTTCTGCTTCTAGACTACGGTAAATACGTTCCCCGCATCTTGACGGCCTTTTCCTCTGCTTTCATTCAGTAGAATGGCTTTCTGTGACGGTCTCAGGCTCACAGCCCACCTCCTCCTGCGCCTCCCTCCTCCGAGAGGGGAGCAGCTCCAGACAGACAGACAGGAGCGGTGGGAGGGGAGACTGGCGCTGACAATGGCGGTGGTGAGAGAGAGAGAGAGAGAGAGAGAGAGAGAGGTTGCTCTACCCTCAATGGGACTGTGTGTGTGTAGAGGCGGTTAGAATTACACACACACACACACACACACACACACACTCTCATTAGTGCCAGCCACGACCAATCAAGGCAGGCATTGAAGAGGCTTTAACCTTGGGCTGACCCCGCTGTCTAGCAGATATTCAGCAGATGTGTCAGACACCCCCCCTTCTTTCCCAAACTGTCTGCGGTCTATAAATATCCGGGGTGGTTTTGGTGTGGGGAATGTCCGGCTGAGTGGGCAAAAGTGAAGTAACACCAACACCACCAAAGTATTTGGACTCTCAAGTCACTTTAATTGTGAATACAAAATACAAAATATCAAACCAAGTCTGTCATCAAACACAATTCTAGAGCTTTTATCAAAACTCATCACATCACTGATGTCGCTGTGCTTTTAAGTGGATGTATGAGGCCAGAAGAAATTTGTGAAATACACAAAGTTAGTCTTTTTTGTAAAATATTTTGCTTGAAAATCGTAGTTTAAAAAGAATGCCACTTGCTTTGATATTTAATATTTAATTTATTTGAAATTCATAATGTTTTTGGGCCACTGTAGCCTGGGTCTCCCCATGCTGCCTTGCGCGCAGCGTGAATTTATTCTCGCTGCTAGGCAGCCTGGATTTCATGGACCAGATTTGCGCCTCAGATAGGGAACCAATCACAGAACGGGGAGGGAGCAGCAAGACGATGATGACGTCTATGCGACACACCGAAGCAGTTTGTTTAAATCTATGGATCCAACATGGCAGCAGATGCGAATTTACCTTTCGATGCAGCCTTAGATATTGTTCTAAGAAGTTTAGAACGCAAGTTTATTCTGAAAAAAGAGCAACTTTTCTGTCGCTCTACATACATCATCTGGTATAATTGAAACGATTGGGTATGAGCTACGTACAGGCGTATTTGATAGACATTAGTAGCACCCAAAAAAACGGCTCTGGGCATTCGTAAACCACGCCTCAAAAATGAGAAAATTAACATGTGGTTCCCAGATCCACGTCTCAATGAGACTAGGTCTGACGTTAGCCAGGCTAGGGCCACTCTATGTCTAACTATTCATTTTTAAATTTCACTTGTCATGCAGTGTCTATTATAAATTATTTAGTGGTGCTAGGGGTGTGCGATATTGACAAAAATGTATATCTCGATATTTTCTGGGATTTTATTGATAATAATAATTAGATTTTTTAATGCATTTTATTAGATAATTTAATGCAGCTCAGAGGGGACATGAATGCATTTAACCGGCAGTTACGAATGCATAAATAATGTTGTGATGTAAAAAATAAAACATTAAATACTGATATTTGAAACCATAAAAAAAAATTAAAAGATACTTTAAAGTCCCCGTGAACCGGAAGTTGCAACCGACTTTTCTCCAGTGTTGTGATGTATTTCCAAGAGAAACGGAATACTAAATGAGGCAAAATAGTGGGCGTGGCTTTTTTTTCCAACTAGCACCTGATTGGATCTAGAAAAGTAGGTGTTTCTAGTAGCCTACTGTCTACTGTCAGTTGGACGGGTGTGGTTACGGATGTTAAGCAGACACCAAAACCGTCAAACCTACGTCATCAGGGAAGGTCCTCCAAGGCAGAGGGGAGGGGCATTTTCAGACTTTGATTAAAGATTACGAAGCCAAAAAAATTTTTTGTGTGGATTGACTTGCACGGATGAATTGTTCACCACAAAACGACCAATTTAGGCAAACAAAGTAAGTATGGTCAATTTTGATTTCATGGGGACTTTAAATGTGAAATACATCCGTAGGTGGCAGCAAGTCATGTTAATGAGTGAGTCATTGAGATTAAACCGATTCATTCAAACGACTGATTCATTCAGGAATAAAGCACTTGACTGTATTAATGAGTGAGTCATTGAATCGTTAATTCAACCAATTTGTTAAAAAAGCTGATTAATTCACAAACAAAACACCACAGTGTGTTGCTCAGATGCAAAACAGTGCTAAAACAGGCAGTATTGCGTCTAAAATGTAAGTCACTTAAATATTAACTCCTTGTTAATTGATCTGTTGTATAAAAATTAATGTCACATTTGTAATGCTTATATTTGGAGAAACTTGAACTTTTTGTGATATTGATTAACTATTAAATTATATAAATATAAAAGACATACAGGAGCATTTTGTCTCATTATCTTGAATTTTGTGGGCATTCTAAATGCATTTTAATAGACAATCACGCAGTGAATGTGTACGCGCACTAGCCTAACCTACAATACAACATCACGTAGTGTGTATTTCTAAAGTGAGGGACAAGCTCGATAATCACAGATCGCACATTGTTAAAACAACAATTTCAATATATGAGTAGACGATATATTGCACACCCCTAACCGTGCACATAATGTTTTGTCATGTGTCCTTTTAATCAAAATAACTTCCCCTCCCTCTTGCAGCGATATCTCTTCTCTTCTCTGATGTGTGCAAAGGCAGGTCCAGAGTCCTGCATGGGTCCTGTTTGGTTAACCCCAGAGATGGTCTTAAATTAGTTCTCTGTTCTGCGGAACAAAAGAGGGTGTTTCCCGATTTTTGGGCGTCTTCAAACTGAAATAGGTGTTTTCCCACCTCTTTACCTGATTTGCTACAACTGATTTGCTAAATTTTTTCCCCGTCAACCCCAATATTTGATGCGGAGAAGCAGAAGCACCGTCTGCTACTGAGAGATTGTTAGCAGCACCATTTTTTTTTTTATGAATCACACTTTTTATTTTAGCACCGCTAATTTAATTCTATGCCTGACCCGTTTGACCCGAAATGCACCCACATTAAATCTACAAATAGATTCACCTTTTTTTTTTTTTTTTATCATGTAACACAATCAAGCAAACTCCCATTAGACATTCTAAGTTAATGCTTTTAAGAAAATAGACACGCAGCCCAATAGCGCGACTGGCTACTACTCAACGTCTTTAATCGCGTTGTAATTAGAAACATTGACGTCTTCAGACTACAGAGTGTGAACAAAAATAAGCACAAGACCATTTGAAAGCATTTGCCCAGTGGGTACAGAATTGAGTATTACCAACCCGCACCGCAAATGACAACATAAATATTATTCCACCAGTTACTTTTAAATATTAGAGGTTTACCCGTTGGGTACCTGTCCACATTCAGGACTCTGGGTAATACAATCTGTCGCATTACATGAAATTACACCAATAGCAAACCACAACCATCCAATCAATTCCTGATGGACAAAATCAAGTCCCGTCCTATTTTCTTTTTGAGAAGACATTTTACTTGTACTATATTTTACATTTTACTATATTAGACATTTTACTATACTGTACGTCACAATAGGGAAGAAAAGACTATTCAAACTTCTGTTTCATGCAGACTTTAATTCCAAACCTTAGATAATTTCTTGAAAATCTTAATTTAGAATGATATATTGTTATATAATGATATTTTTGCCTTGTCATGCACATATTTCATTCCAAAATCAAAAGAAAGAAATCTAGAGAAAATGAAGCCAGTTTTAAAAACATTCAGTTTTAAATAATTTCTGTGACATACAGTATTTATAATAATTTAAGCATTCGGGTAGTACTCCACGGAAATTCTCATTACTGTAATGTGAAAATTATTATATATTATTAACACGTTATCAGTGTTATTTTAGTATTATTTATATAATATTACAGTATTTATTAATGCTTTTTTATATATTTTCTTAATATCTCTATTTAGCTTTATTTTAGTTTCATTTCTATTTTTATTTATTATTATTATTTTAAGTTTCATCTATTTAATTTGACCTTATTTCAATTAACAAAAAATATTTGTAATATTTTTAGCTTCAGTTAACAATAAAAACACTGTTATTTATATACCGTAGTATTTATCTCACTGTCTATATATACTGATTTAAATGTTTAACAGTTATATAAAAAAATATATATTGAAGCAGTCAAAAATTACTATTAATGATAATCGCTACTGAAAATTATGGGGAATGCAAAAAATCCAAAGATAAATGTGTAGACATTAGTTTAAAAATGTGTAGAAGATCATTTGAAAAATCTTTTCATCTTCTTCTGCTTGACTTTGATGTAAAATGTGACCTGGACATGTTTTTGTGACACTCTGGCCAATGTTCTAACTCTAAATAAAGTTCAAACCATCTTAGAACACATACTAGCTGTGAATAGACAAAACAAAGAAATGTTTACGTCTCAAAAACAAAGGACATGCCGCTTCATTCAATCATGTTTACAAAGAGGAAACGTTTACACCATTTAACTGTTGTCATTTGTAAGAACTGTTTGTCAGACTTTAGAGCTAAAATTGGCCTTGTTATGACTGAAGTTAAAAGAGATGCAGGTTTTGCTTTAGCGCCCTCTGGCGGCATCTGGGGTCATGGCACCACTGCATTGCTTTAAATGTGGGAGGAAGAGTGACCGGTGTTTGTGGCCTATTTTCTCCTGTGACCTCTCACTGACAGTGTGATGGTTTGAAGTGTTCCAGGCCGAGTCCTTACTGCGAGCCGGTCACAGTAAGGTCAGACAGATAGAAGAGTTTATGACAACCTCTGATTTTACTGGGGTACAATTTCAATGTTATAACTATGAGTCTTAAAACACTTACACTGCTGCAGCTAGTAGAGCCCTGGGTTCTGTGATAAACAAGCTAAAAATCTGTAAAGATCTTGGATATGGTACATTCTCTCAGTTGTATGCTGCCTGTGTGTCCCCTGTGTTAAACTACGCTGCTGGGGTGTGGGGGGCCATGCAGAGCCCAGCCTTGAACGCTGTAGAAAATCGTGCAATTCGTTGCTTCTTGGGGGTTCATAAGTTTGTCCCAGTGCTGGCAGCGCTGGGTGATATGGGCTGGATTCCTGGATCAGTTCAAAGGAAATGTGAAATGGTTAGGCTGTGGAATCGACTTGTTAATCTCCCAGAAAATAGAGTAACAAAAAAATTTTTTCTGTGGAGTAAGAAAAAGTCCATCTGGGCTGCAGAGCTCCAGACTGTTTTTGCTGAGGTACAACTCCAGTATGTATTCTGTAATAATTTGCCTTGTAGCGTCAATAACATCAGATCCAAATTGATGTCAAATTTTGAACATAAATGGCTGATTGGGATTATGGCTAAGCCAAAGCTAAGGACTTATTTACAAATTAAAGATGTATATGAAACAGAGTTGTATGTAAAGGCAAATTTGACAAGGAACCAACGATCTTTGGTGGCTCAGCTGCGAACTGGCATCCTTCCCCTGGCCTTAGAAACTGGTAGGTTCACTCAAACTCCTGAAGAGGACAGACTCTGTAGATTGTGTGAGTTAGGAGGGGTTGAAAATGAAACTCATTTTGTGTTATATTGCCCACAGTACGATGATTATAGAAATGTATTATTTGGTGATGTGTTTGTTAAAAAGCCTGACATGTTCTGGATTAGTGATGACGACAAGATGAAATGGTTGTTCAATTTTAATGTGTTTAAATTGGCTGCTTTTGTTTGCAAAGCATGGATGAGACGGCAGACTTGTTTATTTAAATAAGTTCATGTATGTTGTGCTTACTGTCTGACAACTGGTTTTTTGTTGATGGTATTGGTGTCTTACAAGCCCATTAGGGCTGGGCATACAATAGTATGCAAGACACAATAATAAAAAACTATTCATTCATTCATTCATACACTTTATGCTGTTTTGCACGACTTTGTCAGCCAGGCAAAAATAAGTCTGATAAGTAAGACAAATGATTTATGGTATCATTAATGACCATAGCACAAACAATTACACGCCAATGATTAGTAATTGTGCAAACCCCTAACCTCAAGTATGAACAATAGTTATGCCTTAGTAACACAACTCATGACAACTGACAGGAAAAAAGAAAATAAAGTTTCCATCTGTAGCATATTTAGAATTCCCAATTATTTTCAATAGTGATTATCATTACTAAGTAATTTTTAACTGTTATAATAAATATATAATATAATTTTTGAATATTTAAATCAGTATATATAGGCAGTACAAGAAATACAATGATGACTTATAATATCAGTGTTGTTATAGAATTAAAAACTATCAGAAATCCTTTTCTTTAATTGAAATAATAATAAAATATAAATATTCGATGAAATGTAAAACAAAAACATTTAGTTGAAATAACAGTTAATTTATTCAAATGAACTATATATATATATATATATATATATATATACACACACATTAACATATTTAAAAAGTTAAGATGAAAACTGAAAATATATAATAAATCATTTTATAGTTACCCAATATTAATCATCAACCTTTTTTATAATATCACCTCACGCCACAGACGACTCCTTTCAATGCTTGTCAGTGTCTTTAGGGATGACTCATAGCGTCTATTGCTGGAGGCCAAGCTTCTTACAGCTGAGACACAGACACATCAGTCTGCCTCCGTCACACCACCTATGATTGCTCAGGTGGAAGTCTAAATCACACTGCCGTCAGCCATCACATCAGCAGAGATCAACATCACAGTTAGACCACGTCTAACCAAGTAAATGTGCCTTATATTCGTGGAAGCAGGCAGGAACTTTAGACTGATATATTGCATGATGTATTTGGTCACTATAAGATGGGAATAAGAAAAATTTAACTAACTGAACCAGGATCACTTCCTCACAGCAGGATCATTTCTACAAACACACAAACTTGTACAGATAGTGAGAACCTTCCATTGACCACTAACGGTTTTTATATTTCGTTATGCTGATTATAATACAACACGGAATACAGTTCATAATATATTTAATTTTATATCGTCACTTAAAAAAAAAAAAATCATTTTTTAAACGCTACAGTATGTTAATTGATTAACTGTAAGTTATCTTATACCTTAAATGGTTTAACATTGTTTTTATGTAAATTATACTATAAAATACTGTCAAATTTATGGTTTTGGGACATTAATTCTACAGTAATATATTTCACAGAATTTATTAAACAACTTTATAATCAACACTTTTAAATAAGGTAACACTTAACATTTTTAACAGTAGCATTTTTACATTCTTGTTTCAGTTCAAATTACATTTTTAGATTTAATAAAAAACAAGAGGCTTTGTTAGATTTAACTATAACTTTCTGAGACAACTTTGTTGAATAAACACTGAATAAATACATTACACACACTGAAGTACTACACATGAATAGGCAACAGTATAGATTAGAAGTGATTAGAATAGCTGCAGTCAGCATTAAATCATGTAATCCTCATTAGTTCTCTCTCTCTAGACTATCAACTATGGTAATACCCCAAAATGTGCTACTAAAGAGTAGAAAGCAAGAAATGCCAGACACGGATAAATCAGACGGGAACAAACCAATACAAGTACAGGTACTTGTCAGTTTGCATCAAGACTGCCAAGTTTGTTTGTGTGTGTGCGTTTACCTGAGGATGGGAGATATTGATAGGCTGTAAAGTCATGGGCGTTGAGTGGCCGTTCCCCTGGGAGCTATGCAGTCTCTCACTGCTGGTGTGATGAAGTGTTTACATGAAGGGATCACCCTGAGGGGGCGGTATTCATTAACCAGACTTACAGACTCAGACTATTGACTTCTCGCTCTAGACTGAACCTCTCTCTCTCACACACACACACACACACTTTTACCTTTAACACACTTTCCACAACTTCTGTTTGAGTAGCTGCTCTTGAACATGGACTTTTATTATTGAGCTCTGTTTCCACTTAGAGCTCCACAGCACCTCATTTTATTCATTTACAGACTTTAGAGACCATACCTAAACTGCAGCTCTGAGGAGTCTTTGATGCATGAGCAATAAGAAAAAAGGGGAGAATTTTTTTTTACATGTTACAAGGAAAATATGTTGAAATTCTCATGGAATAACTCACTGTCAACGTGAAATGACGTTAACAAACGATTTTACTACCATTATCTTATGTACTTCATAGTGAAACAGGATCTATCTATCTATCTGTCTATCTATTAGAGGTCGCGTTAACCTAAAATTTTCTGTCACTGGCTGAATTTTTTAGCAAAAGGCCGTCTGTAATTTTGGCAGATTACACTGAGGGTGATCTATTGTAATTTGTTACAGTAATTCCAACTGCTGTCCAGTTGGTGGTGAGTGAAATTCCACACTGCAGCCAATTCTAAAGATTTCACTGGTCATATCAAATCACACTGAGTCCGAAATTTTCGCATGCTTTTTTCCGTGTTCGTGGTTCGGTGGCTTTGAACTGTCAAAACACCATTCGGACGAAAGTTTCGGAGGCAGTGTGCAAGTGTGATTGACATAACGTGAGGTCGTATTTATTTTTTAACATGCTAAAATTTCAGATGCGAATTTCGGACTCAGTGAGCAAGGGCCTTAACATTAACCAATTAAATTAGCTGCAGGGCGGGATTTCGCTGAGCTGGTTTGGGGGGAAAAATCATGCCCACGAGAAGTCGTCTGTCTGAGCCAAGTGTGCTACACAAGTCTTGAAAAGTGAAGCCAAAACGTTTCGATCAACCCAGGTGGCTGGATGCAGTATAGATCATAAACCCCACCCTCACCGTGTAAAGTAATGGGACGTGAGGCACAAAATAAAATAAAATTACACTTCAAATAATTTATTTCCAAAGATGGTTTCTGTCATTCTGACATCATGATTGAGAGCTGTGAGAGAAGTAGTCACTGAGGCACTTTAAGGAGCTTTAGGAGCACTGAGGAGCTTTAACTTTAATTTTTATACATCTCCATAACTGTTTGTTTCTCACTGACATAATGATTTGTTCTGCAGATAACTGTATTAACCGATTCTGCGGGAGTGTGGACGGGGCCTTTGATACCGCGGCTCCACTTCACACTCACTTCTGCGCACATTATATAAACATTTAAATGCTGGCTGTCATAAAAACTTGACTGATTTACTCAAACATACATTAAATATTGAAGAACCGTAAAAAATATATAATGAATATGTAATATGGTGCATATATTTAGAAAAATGCTCCTATCTAGAGTTAATTGTTAGTTGGGGTGAACCCTAAACATTTCACAAACGTCTGCCCACTTTGACAAAGTTTTAGAATAATTCTCAGTCCAAACGGCTGTAGCGTTCTTCTGCTTTTTTCTTGTTCCTCACAGGACACTCATGGTAAGTAAAACTACTCATAAAAAACCGCACACAATCCACCAGGGGAATATGCCTATGTTTGTCCTCACTGACTGTCTCGACTGGCTTTTAGCAACCTTTAGTGTCTCTGCTACACGACTGTGACCTGAGATCAGGACACATCTCCTTGTTTGTCATTTCTTCTGCTCTAAAGAGTGGGACAGAAAAAGACTTTCTATGAAGCTAATTTTTAGCCATTTTCATGTTTTTCAGGATACATTTCAATAAATGTTTTATTTAAATTGTACTTTTTTTTCTAAGAGAAACTAGAATACAAAACAAATAAAGCATCTTTGTGGACCATAGAGGAGTGAATCTTTGGGTAGACAGTGAATCGCTATCATTCGATTCACAATTCAATGGTTTTTGATTAATGATTAGATTCTGTGCATTTATAGGACTATTCAAAAGCTGATGCTTTCAATGCTTTCAATTTGGTTAGACTATGGATGGATTAACGAAAGTGTATTAAACTATACAGTACCGTACAGTAAAAAATAATTATCCTGGTTGCATTCAGGCTACTTGATCAAAAACACAGTAAAAACTGTAATATTGTGAAATATTATTGCAATTTAAAATACTGTTTTTTTTAATGGCTCAAGACATCAGAGAAAGCCCTTTCCTGAGTACTAGTCAAGGGCCATTTCTACACTGCTCATTTCCTGCTCATTTCCATGGATACTTTGCGAAGTATTGCTAGTTTCACTGCACTACTGAGCATTTACCTTTGCCTGCTGTTAATGTTGCTTGTTATGACTACTGTACCTGTTTACTGGATATCAACTCTTGGATTACTGTTTTCATTGTTTACCTGGTTGTACTATACATGTAGTTAAAGGGCAGGCCGAATATCAAAACACATCTCATTGGCTAACGATTTGGGTTTGTCTGCTCCATTTATTTTCAATAAACTGCCTCCATGTCGAGTCTGTCACAGAATATTTTGAAACCCATGAATTCAATGGAAGTTTCTCAACTCCAGGCCGCATTCGCTTACCAGAGCGAACTGCTCAAGAGATAAGGAGCAACTATCTCCGAGCCACCAACGAACACCTCATTCACTATATCTGCTCTTTCTCATCTATTTAAGCATTTAAGCTATTTAAACAGGTAAGATTTCCGGAAATATTCGATGGCTCCGCTGCAAAATGCAGGGGGTATCTACGCCAGTGTAGAATTTTATTTCTCTACTCAACCTGAGTCATTTGTTTAAGAATCTAAGAAGTGTTCACTCATGATGTCCCAACTCACCAGAAAAGCTATAGACTCGGCCACATCCGTTTGGGAGAAAGATTCACAGTTTCAAACATCATTTGATTACTTTGTACAACAACTTAAAGAGGTGTTTGAATATCCAGCTGAGGGTAAAGATGTTTCTGTTCAGCTGCTTCACTAATGCCAGGGCCATCGATCAACAGCTGAGTATGCCATCATATTCAGAACTCTAGCGGGTCAGAGCAGATGAAACAACGTGGCCTTCAAAACTTAATTTTTGAGATCTTCGACGTCCACAATTTTTTCGTACACTACTGTCTGAATTCATAAACATGGCTATCAAGATTGATAACTTGATTCATAACTCATCACGATCCAAAGTACACCCCGTTTCCCAAGCCACAGTCTCTATACAAGCATGTCCCAAATCCACAGAACGCCATGATGAACAGCTCTACTACTACTGTGGTAAATCCAGTCACCAGAATGCCAAATGTCCGACACTAAGGTATCAAGTTTACAAGTACTACAAATTCCCCCTCTCCTATTCACCATAGTTTTCCTCTGCCTGTTAATATCTCCTTCAATGTGGCTTCCAAATGTATTACAGTGCTAGTGGATTCAGGAGCAGCAGTTAATTTGATTCATTTTAAAGAACTCAGCAGGGATACATGGAACAGTGGGGATGCTATCAACATCACCGCTGTTAAGAAACCATTGACATTGGAATAACCCATCAAACTGTTCCAGTTACCCAGCAGTCATTTCACTGTTTGTCATTGACACTCTCAAGCAAGTATTCATCCTGGGCCATCCATGGCTAGCTGTTAATGATCCATCCATATCCTTGAACCAGGGTGAGCACACAATGGTCAGATTACGGTCAAGCCAAATGTCTTCATGTCACCGTTTCCATGTCATGTCTCACTTACTAGCACTGAGAGCCCAGAGGTCTCCAAAGAAATCAAGTTTCCCAGTGAGTACAGAGGTATTGAGTAAAACCAAGGCAACCCGGTTACTACCTCATCGTCCATGGGACTGCTCCATTGAACTGTTAACCAATGTAGCCCCACCTAAGAGCAGAGTATACCCTCTCTCACGTCCTGAAAGACTAGCCACGGAGAGCTACATTGAAGAGGCCTTAATATCTGGGTCATCCAGCCCTAAACCTCACCAGCAGCAGCAGGCTTGTATTCGTGGAAAAAAGATGACGGACTCCATCAATGCATCGACTATAGAGGTTTGAACACTGTCACAGTTAAATATAGTTACCTCTTCCACTTATCCCCACAGCAGTGGAACAACTTCATGAAGCACAAATGTTCACAGAGTTAGACTTAAGGAGTGCTTATAACCTCATCACGATCAGAGAAGGGGATGAGTAGAAAACTGCATTTATCACTATTAGGGGGCACTACGAATACCAGGTCATGTCCTGTGGTCTTTCCAATTCACCAGTAGTGTTTCAATCATTCACAAATTAGATCTTCAGAGACCTGCTTAACCAATGTGGCATTGCTTATATTGACTATATCCTTATATATTCACAGAGCAAAGCTGACCATATCAAGCACACCAAGACAGGCCTCTCATGCCTCCAACAGCATCAACTGTATGTGAAAGTTAAGAAATGTGTTTCACACCACCCATACTACATTTATTGACAATAACATCAGTCACCAAGGAGTTGAGATGGAGGTGTAAAATAATCCAGGCAGTGACTGTGTGGCCTAAGTCTGGGCTTTGCCAATTTCTACCAGAGGTTTATCCGAAATTAGTCTCATAGCAGATTTATTTTCTAAAAAACTCAATGCAGCCGAATTAAACTACAACGTGGGTAATAAGGAGTTACTCTCCGTGAAGGCAGCTTTAGAGGAGTGGCACCACTGGCTAGAGGGAGCTGTTCATCTATTTCAAGTAAGGCATGCTAGCCATTGTTTTTCACATGCTTCCAATTTACCGTTACTTACCGCCCTGGCAGCAAGAACAGCAAGGCCGACACTCTCTCTAGAAGGTATGATCCACCTCATGCACAACCACATAATGATCCCATTCTACTACCATCTGTCATCATTGGCCCCATCAGCTGGGACATAATGAAAGAAATCCAGAGAACACAACAGACGGACCCTGCACCACCAGAATGTCCACAGAAAAAACACTATGTACCTGAAGCACTACGTCAGAGAACCATTCAGTGGATAAACACCTCTCAGCACTGGACACACAGGTATTTACAGGACAATCTCACTGGTACTTAACTTATTCTAATGCCCATCAATGACTCATGATGTAACTGCTTTTGTAAAGTAATGCCACATGTGTGCAGTGCGCGATCCAAGACCCCCAAGGAGCTACCACCCAGCTTGCTGGTTAAAACACCCTCTTTAACCATTGCCCATTCCCTAAAGATCATGCTCCCACCTGTCTGTAGACTGTCTGTAAACTGTCTGCCCAACTCCAACAGATTCACCACAATTCTGGTAATTGTTAATAGATTATCTAAGTCATGCAGGATGATACCCATGAAAGGTTTACCCACTGCAATGGAGACTGTTTTATTCCACCAAGTTTTCAGGGTATATGACCTGCCAGAAGACTTTGTCTCTGATAGAGGACTCTAGTTTACTTCCAGAGTCTGGCAGGCCTTCTACAAACGACCTGATACTAACATCAGTCTCACTTCAGGGTATCATCCACAGGCTAATGGACAGGTCGATAGACTTAACCAGGAAATCGGCAGATATCTCAGGTCCTATTGAATTCAGGAGTAACAAAAGTGGAGTGACTTCCTCCAATGGGCTGAATATGCACCCTCTCACTCATTCTTCAAATGGACTCACTCCATTCCAATGCGTACTGGGCTACCAACCTCCAATGTTCCCCAGGTTAGGTGAACCCTGTAAGTTGCCAGCGATGGATGAATGGAGCAGACGTAGTGAGCTGGTTTGGGACAGTGCACACGTCAGTCTACAATGAGCCATACTCGCCCAGAGGATTCAGGCGGATAGGTGAAGATGTCCTCACCACAACTATCAACCCGGTCACAAAGGGTCTGGTTGTCCACACATGACCTCAAGCTTCGGATAACCTGAAGGAAGCTCAGCCCTAGGTATGTGGGTCCTTTCAAAAAATTATGTCAGATTAACCGTTACATACTGTATGTTCTAGAGCTTCCTGCTCATTATCGAATATCTCCTTCCTTTCATGTCTCCCTCATGAAACCGGTCCACCTGGCATCTGGCCCTGGTACCATGGATCCTGAACCACTGCCTCCATTGGAGATTGATGGAGCACCAGCCTACATGTTGAAAAATATCCCAGACTCTAGGCATAGAGGAGGCCAGATGCAGTACCTGGTGGACTGGGAGAGCTACGGACCAGAGGAGAGATCATGGGTAGCCGACTATTATTATGACTATTGTGCCTGTTTGCTGGATATTGTCTCTTGGATTACCGTTTTCATTGTGTTAGCCTGGTTGGACTGTTACCTGTGTTTTAATCTTCGGCCTGCCTTTCGACTCATTGCCTTATGATTTTGATTTGTCTGCTCGGTTTATTTTCAATAAACTTCCGCATCTAGATTCTAAACCTGTTGCGTCTGTCACAAGTTTCTATTGTAATATATTTTATAATGGAATTTATTCCTGTGATATCAAAGCTGAATTTCAGCAGCCATTACTCCAGTCTTCAGTGTCAAATGATCCGTCAGAAATCATTCTAATATGATGATTTGCTGCTCAAAAAATATTTCTTATTATCTCTCTATAAGTGTTACTCAATCTTAGTGCTGCCTTTGACACTATCGACCACAACATTCTTTTAAATAGACTCAAAAATTATGTTGGCATTAGTAGAATTGCATTAGCATGATTTAAATAATACTTATCTGAACATTATCAGTTTGTAGTAGTAAACGAAGAGATGTCATATCGATCACAAATTCAGTGTGGAGTACCACAAGGTTCAGTACTAGGACCATTGATGTTCACTCTGTACATGCTACCCTTGGGAGATATCATTAGGAAGCATGGCATTAGTTTTTACTGTTATGCTGATGATATTTTAGCTCTACATTTCTTCACGCCCTGACGAAACTTACCAATTCACACAATTAAAAGGAATGCATAGCTGATATAAAAACTGGATGACTAGTAATTTCCTACTACTTAATTCTGAAAAAACAGAGATCTAATTATTGGACAAAAAACATCCTCACGTAATAACCTAGAATACTGTCTTACACTTGATGGATGTTCTATCAAGTCTTTGTTGTCGGTTAGGAACCTGGGTGTGCTCTTTGATACCAATCTTTCATTTGAAAGTCACGTTTCTAGTATCTGTAAAACCGCATTCTTCCATCTTAAAAATATATCTAATTTACAACATATGCTCTCAATGACAAATGCGGAACAGTTAGTTCATGAGTTCATGACTTCAAGGTTAGATTATGGTAATGCTCATATGGGTGGTTTCCCGGCACACTTAATAAATAAACAAACTATAGCAGGTCCATAACGCAGCAGCAAGAGTTCTTACTAGAACCAGGAAGTATGACCATATTAGCCCCGTTCTGTCAACACTGCATTGGCTCCCTATTAAACATCGTATACATTTGAAAATATTGCTGATTACTTACAAAGCACTAAATGGTTTAGCTCCCAGTACTTGAGCGAGCTCTAAACGCATTATAGTCCTTCACGTCTATTGCAATCTCAAAAGTTGATAATACCTAGAATATCAAAATCGACTGCTGGCCAGCTGATTCGTTTCCTATTTAGCACCTAAACATTGGAACAGTCTTCCTAACATTGTCCGGGAAGCAGACACACTCTGTCAGTTTAATTCTAGACAAAAAAAAACACATCTCTTTGACCAAGCATACACATAACACATGATCAACTTCTATAATTCAATGTTAGGCTGCAAAGATTAGGTCAGCCAGAACCGGGAACACTTCCCATAAATCCTGATGTACTCATTGCATCATAAGAAGAAAGGTGTCTACGCTAATATTAGGTTTAGCCCGAGGTTTACCGCAATCCACCGGATCCAGGCTGTATCCAGATCTGATGAAGGACACCTACGTGGAAGCGACAAAAAAATAATAATTTTGAATTCTGAATTTTTAAGGCCGGACAAGTAATTCGGTGGGGTCAATTTGTAAAGAAAGACTACACGCCTGCGCACAAATATATTCAAACGTTCATACCTATAGACTGAACTGGTATAGACTGGTATGCATGTGCAAGCCATCAGTGTTTTCACAGATTCGCGTTTTTGAAGTTTACGTGGAGATGATATCGTTTTTCAAAAATGTTCAACGCTTGCTTGCACCTTGGAACCTATTTCAAGGTTTGCGTTCTCAAGCCACCAGGCACTGTTGTGAGCAGGCCGGAGCGCATTAAGGGTTTTCTGTTAGAACGGTGTCGTGTAAGCGCCCCCTAAGTAAATAACTAATGAACTTTGGAACGGAAGTGAATCAATCAAAACTAACTTTAGCTGGATAATAACCTTATTCTAGAGCTGCTGTAAAGCCAAAACAATCGCTGTTACTGTAATTCCCTATCATCACTGTAAAGCTGCTTTGAAACAGTCTATATTGTTAAAAGCGCTATATAAATGAAGGTGACTTGACAATGTTATGCTGCTAGACATTTAATTGTGGAAGCTGTGATAAATTATGTTTTTCCAGGATTCTTTGATGAATACAAAGTTGAAAAGAACAGCATTTATTTGTAATATAAATCTTTTGTAACATTAAGCATTTAATTTACTTTACTGTCACTTTTGATCAATTTAATGTGTCATGTCCTTGCTGAAAAAAACTTTTAATTTCTTTAGATTCATTTATTTAACTGGAACCATGCATCGGATAATTTTATTGATTGTGTACTGAAAGCAATAATCACATATATATGCATGCATTCAAAGCACAGGACCAACTACAATGGCTACATTCAGAAAACAGACACTTCCACCTTAGTAATAGCTATCGGAGATCCCAATCCATATTTCATCACTGCAAGAAATCACAGACATCCTAACTGTAACTCAAACGTCATTTAGAAGACTAATCCCATCCGAACAGTGCTTATGGGAGATGTCTGATTTGTGGATGACAGACCACACCCAGAGATCAGCTGACAGCTGCAGGAACATTCTCATTTCTACCCCAGGAAAAACAGTCTCTCTCTTCCTTCATCACAGAAAGAATGGCGTACCAGCAACTTGTTTTCTCTCGTCACTCCTCATTGCACATAAACTGTCATGTTCCACTCGCTCTTTATAAACTTTATTCAATCTATGAAAGCATGCGGTTTTATTCATCACATGTGAGATTAGATAACTTCCAAACAGTCACATGCTTAATCTAAAATCAGCAGTTTCGAGGCAGACTCTAGCTTTAAAATCAAGTATCTGCAGTCTGCCGTCCCTCCTGTTGCTGATGCGGTGTCTCTGACTGTTTGGGGGTTTGCTGCAGAGAGAGAGAGGGAGGTAGTGTGCACTTCACCATCGACACACTCACTTCCTTCCCCAAACACATGAACACACTCTGCGCACAACTGCCAGAGGGAGGGAGCAGAAAAATATTTAAGGGCCGACTCTACCGGACTGACAAACAACAGGCAGACATCTTGAACACCAGTGACATAAGCACAATGAAACGTTATCATATCACAATATTTTTCTGAACCTCTCCCTACATTAAAAGAGACAAAGACAGACTTCAAATGCAAAAAAGACAATGATTTTATCTGATAATGCAGTTTTAGCTTCCCTTCTGTGCGTCTTATGTCTTTTGGATTATTCTTTCTAGAGCATACAAATCCTCTTCCTATTTGCAGGCTGCACTGGTCAGGATATGAGTGTTTGTTTGTGCGGAGCAGACAGACAGACAGAACACAGCGACAGTGCTTTTCAATTCACTCCAATTACATCCCACAGACAGACTTAATGCTCTGATTCCTTTTGTGTATCCAGGTGGCACAATGTCAGGATATTTCCACCTCCCAAAGTTCACTATAGGATAATATGGTAAAGACTGAACATACATTGTGGAAAATTGGCAACAGATGCTCTCCTCAGCTCACACAGGGCACGTTCTTGTGTTCTATCGGCACTATGTTTCAATTGTTAGTCTACTTGCACATGCGGTGGATGCACGTCTTTATTCACTGCATTGTTTTTTCAGCATCTTGCGGCATTAAGACATCTTGCCAAGTCTAATCAACCAGCAGGCTGTTAATGGGAGTTAATGCAAGTTAAAACAGCTCTGAGAATGAAAATGTAGTACAGTTTAAATTTATATTAAATGCAGTTAGATGAACTTAGGATGCAAAAGTTAGAAGAAAGCTAGATGCATTTTTGACCCACTTAAGCAGCAGGACTTAAGTACATTGTTATACGATTAGTATACGTATAAAAGGTTTTATTTTACTATACAAAAAAAAAAAAAAAAAAAAAACGGTGTAGAAAATAAAAGCTCATTAGCAACATAATCAGTTGTTAATATTTTGCTGGTTGTTTTTGCATGTGTTCATAATTTCTTTGTATTCCTGACCAAACATTATTTCCGCACAACTTGACTTGTTTAATTGCGTTATCACAAATTAAACAAAATGACTATGTAGCACAACTATGTGAGATTATGCTTACAAAATCTTTAACAAATTCTGAATAATATTTGAATAAAGGCCAAAGATTTTTCTAGGTCGGACAACACTTTTGGGCACTACGGTAAGTCATTTCATAATTTTTTTTAGGAAGTTACTATTGTCTTTGAAATATGATATTAATGTATTATCAAATGTACTGACAAGAATTTATGGTAAATTAAAAATATACTTTAAATGTCACTTATATTGAAACTTTATTTAAATATATTTGTAATTACATATTTGTAAAGATGAATTTGCAAATGAGTATCTTTAAATTATATATTTACTTTAGATGTGATCTCAAATAACACAAACCAGTTAAAACTATGATTATAAAATTATGTTAATGTAGTACAATTCACAAGCTTTGACTACATGCTGAACTATTACAGTACTTGCTTTACTGGGTGCTGGTCATGTATTCTTCTCTGTTTCTAAAATTATAAAGTTGAAAGAAAACAAATCACAAACCCCTAAAGGGATAGTTTTTGCTAAACAAGCATGTGGATGCATACTATGAAAATCCACCGAAAATAGTATCCATTTGCAGCTTTTATAGCAGTGTTTATGGCAGGGTTGTTATCATTAAAAAAAATTTAACAGTTAACTGAAATAAAAATAAAACCAGAATTACAAAAAACTGAAAATCAATCAAAATACAATGAATCAAAACTAACTAAAAGAAGTAAAATAATAATCCACAGGGATCTATTTAGCACCACTTTTATTTTCAATTTATATTAAAGGCATAGGTCATGAGATAAACACAGCTAAAATACATTAATATACTGATGACACAATTAAGCATCTATAGCACAGTCCATGAATCAAGCCATAGAGCTATTACAAGACTCTTTTCCGTCATTGCACTTTCTATTGGTAAATTTCAAATTTTGTTTTAAATAACAAAAACAAAAATATGCTCTTTACCTGCTGTCGCACTAAACTATCTGTTCCACCTATTTTAAACTTGGAAGGGGACTGTATCATTGCTATAAATACCTGGGCTTAATGGCTTGATGAAAGGCTGGAATTGAATATACATATTGAAAATCTTTTTTAAAAAAAAGCTTAGACCTAAATTGGGTTTTCTCATAAAGACATGTTTTCCCTTTGAAGAAAAAGAGAGAATTATCCAAAAGTTGTTTCCTCACAGTGTTGGATTATGGTGATGGGATTTATATGCATGCAAACATATCTTTACTAAAAAAGTTGGACTGTATATATCATGCTGCAATACAATTTGTGACGAATCTTCACCATCATTGTACTTTGTATTAATTGGTTGGTTGGTCCTCCTTGTGCCAAAAGAAAAATATATATATATATGCTGTTTATTGCCAATGCATTACTAGGTAAATTGCCAACATATATTTGTAATATCTTATCATATTATACTTGTAATTATAGGATTACATCTTCTTCTAAATTACTTTTAATTGTTCCTAGAGTATATTCTGAGTTTGGAAAAACTTGCCTTTTCCTCTTATGTTCCTAGGTTGCATGAAATGCAGGGCATTATGATGTTAAAAGCACTCCCGTCTTTAAATATTTTTAGAAACCTTTTGGAGTTCTACCTGAAGGAAACGTTTATGTTTTATGTAATATTTCATATGATTGCTGGATGAGACTGTTTTATTTTATATTTCTGGTTTTATGTGTTTGTAATCTGTTTATGTAAAACTTTTTGTCCTGCCATTTTGGTCAGGACTCCCTGGTAGAATTATTCCTGGTAAAATAAAATATATTAAAGTAAATAATTTAAGGTATATTAAGAATGAGAGCTAAAACTTTGGCAGCCTCAAAGTCAGAAGTAGAGACACATTTCATATTTAAAGTCTAGAATTGGAATATAGCTACTGTGACAGTGACCTCTTGACCTCAAACATATATCACAGCTGGAATCCAACCACAGATAAAGTGGTCGAGTGTAACGAGTACGTAGATATTACACACAGTTCTGTGGGAAGGTCATGTTGAGCAGGAAAAAAACCTGGACTGAGTCACTGCAGATTTCCACCTCAGCGGGCGTCAGCACCTATCATCCCCTCTCACAGAGACGAGCTCACATATACGGTTGCAATCAAAATGATTCAACCCCCAGGAGACTGTAATAATTTACAAATTTAAAACAGAGTTTTTAAAAAATTGCATATATAACAGTTTAGTGGCAAATAATTTCAATATATAATGTAATGCTTATATGTTATATTTTTTTGTAATACAGCTATGTCATAATTATTCAATGCTGCTGCAAATTTGCTATTATATTATTATAATAAGTCACTTATTTGAATGGCATGGGACAAAATTGTATTAAAACACTGTTAATCCTTTGCAAAAATCTATATCAAAACAGAATTAGCTTGTGCTATACATGCTTATACATGCATACATTTAGCCCATGCATGTGCTAAAGTTGAGTAGAAAATATGGCATAAAAGCTATAGAGACACAAAATGTTTTATAATATTAGCAAGTCTATGGCTACACGAAGATTTCGTAGAGTTCCTAGAGACACAGCTGGCAGCCATCATAAGTTTAAGTTTCAAAGGTGCAATATGACCTGATGAAAGTAGAAGAAAAAAAATGTCAATGCAGAGTACAAGAACACTAGACAGACATGGCCTTCATGTTGGGACATCTGGCCAAATGCTGACCAAGAAGAACATAAAAGGCCGTCTTGAATATGCTAAAATTAATTTGGATAGACCTGTGGAGTCCTAGAATAATCTTTTGTGGAGTGATGTGACCAAACTGGAACTTTTTGGACCCCCTGATCAGCAGTATGTCTGGTGCAAAGAAGGCAAAGCTTATGAGCAGAAGAACACCATCTCCATGGACAAACATGGAGGAAGTCCAGTCTTGTTATGAAGGTGCCTTGCTGTTGCAGGAAGTTGAGATCTTGACTGTATGAAGGACATCATTTAATCTATGAAGTATCAAGCCATCAATGCCTTCGGTGCAGAGACTGAAGCTTGATGATCAATCAATTTCCCTGCAGGTCATCCCAGATCTACTTAAGTTTGGTTTAGGGATCAGTCGGAGACTGTTCTTGAGTGGACTTCAGATTTAAATCTCATTGAAAATATTTGGTGGAATTTGAAGAAAGCAGTGATAACGAAAAAAGATTATCCGAGATCTGAAAGCTTTTTCAGGCGAGGACTGGGCCAAGATTGCAGAACAGAGGTGACATAAGTTTCTAAGCACTTGCAGGCAGCGTTTATTGGAGGTTATAAAGAATAAAAGACTTCTTCGTTTGTTTTTTTCATCAACTTTACGTTCTCAGAATCACTCAAAAGTGAATTAAACTTTCTATAATAGTTTACTGATGCCTTTGTTTAATTATTTTCATAAAATTTTGCTCTCGGAAGCAAAATGTCTTGCAGGTTAAGGGGGTTGAATAATTTTGATTGCAACAGTATCTCCATCCCAATTCCCTCGTCAGTCAATAATTTGCATTTACATTACAGTTTTTGTGGAGTATATCATTGACCGTCTTTCTGTTTTTATTTGACATTTTTATTTTTATTGCATTTGCCTTAAAGGGATAGTTCACCCAAAAATGAATATTATGTCATAATTTATTCACCCTTAATGACATTCAAACCTGTATGAATTTTGTTCTTCTGTGGAACATAAAATATTATATTTTGAGAAATTTGATAATTGATATTAGTTAGTTTTTTTTTTCATACAATAAAAGGTTATCAAAATGTGTCACCAACATTGGAAAATTGTAATGTAATAAAGCTATACTATTGTACATCTCTTTATATAAAGATAAATGAATAATAAATAAGTATATAACTTTATCAGTATATGCATACAGAATACTCGCATAGGGTGATATACACTATATCATAATTGTTTATGTTATCACAAAAAGTAACTATATTTTTACTCACATAAAGCATTGTATACTATATAGTCTCAACTGCTTGATTGCTTGTGTCATTGCAAAATGTAAACTATATCACACAGCTCTAATTTGCTAAATGCAACTATAAGGCATGAAGATATTAAGATATTATAAACATTAGCATCATGAATTTCTGTCAAGCTGCTTTGTAACAATGTGTATTGTGACATGACTTGATCATTCTGTGTTCTACAGAAGAAAGTTTGGAACGACATGAGGGTAATGTTGATAGAGAGTAAATGATGATCGAATTTAAAATTGGGTGACATATCTCATTCAGACAAAATGTCAGGGATTATGTTTAACAATGTTGTTTAACAATCATTTTACATTGTCTGTTTCCACCTTGTGGCTCTTCAGTGAGCCGAAAACCCCTGTGATATTGAAAGTCACATCCTTCTCCTGTCTGTCTGATGAGCGTTTGATAACAACCATTTATTTTCTGCCTGAAAACGCTTTCATTTTCTCAACTCATAGAGTGTATGTGTGTGTGTGTGTGTGGGGGGGGGGGGTAGTGTGAAGACCCCTCTCGTACAGGGCCCCCCCTGACTCACCCAGACACCAAGTGTCTAGACCATATTCATGATCCATCTGTCTGACTGAACGCTACACTACCGCCGTAGCCATTAGAATTGAAATCATTTTTCAGTCCCCCCCACCCCTGTCTGTTCATCTCTCGTTTTGCCTCCTCTGCGTCTCTCTCGCTTGCTGTCTCTTTCTCGACGTGAAAATCAGCAGTCCTCAGCCTCTGAAAATTCAATCACAGCGCACACAGGTGTCTCTAAAATAGCAGCCAGCCGCAGACGCTTTCATTAACATGCGGCCCAGACTGCTAAATATTTTAAGTGCAGCAGTTGGACTTGTTCCATCGGTAAAGAGTGGCCCTTGTCCTGCAGACAGCAAGAAAGAAAACGTGTTTAAAAAAGCACACAAAACCAAGCGATCCTAACATGGGGAGTGCTCATGAAAAGATGGATGCTGGGGAAGGAGAAAGAGTGAGGAAATGGGACACAGCCAATAAAAGCTGAGCTTTTAAAATAAAATAGCTTTTTTTTTTAAATAAAAAATATAAAAAGTTCTGTAGGTTATAGAAAAATCTGGAGGGAAATTTTCCTCCTCCATCTGAATTGATTTTATTTACAAATATCACATGTGTGAATTCACTTTTAGGAATTTTGTCAAATATTTTGATAACATCACATCTAAGTCAGTTAATATCAGTGTTATTTCATCAACAAAATGTACAACGAAAACTAAAACGAATACGAAAACATTTTCATTCCCTAAAATAAAAAAAAAAATAATAAAAAAAATAAATTTCCATATATAAGTTTGTATATAAAATTATGTCTTCATACCAAAAACCCTCTGCAGAGCCCTTGCTATGTATTCCTATTAACTTTCCCAACTGATATAGTTGAAAAAAAAAACAGTCACAAACCCTTAAAACGCAAGGAATTGTGGGTAATATTTGCTAAACAATCATCTGGATGCATATGGAAATTCAATGAAATTAGTATCCATTATCAGCTTTTGTAGCCATGCACACGGCAGGTTGGTTATCATTAACAAAAACTAAAACTCTTACTTCTTTTCTTGTGCGATAAAAAGGTTGCAATTACCTTTTTTTATATTTTGGTGGCAGAAACAAGCTTCCATAGAATACAGAGTGGATAGCATTGCTGAATAAAACCAACTAAACCCACTTATATACACCCAAGTTCAAAAAAATTTAGTTTTAAAGAGTTAACTGCCTGTCTGGCCTTGAGTGAGTGACATTATTCAAGAAAACGAGAGTGTTTATGTATGCGAGTAAAACAGAGAACTAAAGCACACACATTCATCAACAAATAGCATCCATCCACATACAAACACAGATTCAGGTGTGAGGGGACATTCACATATAAGGGGAAGGTCATACAAACAACTATACAAACCGATTCGGTAAAAGCCCCTGTTAAACAAACACACAAACGCAGTCTGCTAGCAAAGGATAAAAAATAAATCAACCTTCAACAACAACCAGTGCAACACTGATGCAGACAGAGTCGAAATATAGAGATGCGTTCAACTTCCAAGAGGAAAGAAGAAAACCCTTAACATGACAGCTGCTCAGAGCCAAACACTATTCCAAAATAGTATTCCACAACTATTCCAATATTTAATAAACTTGATGAAATCACTAATACTTGCTGACATTTTTATTTAGCAAGGATGGATTCAATTGATCAAAAGTGTCAGTGAAGACTTTTACATGGTTATGATTTCCATTTCAAATAAATGCTGCTCTCTTTTTCTCCTTCTATTCATCAAAGAATACTGAAAATTCTGTTTCCAAAACAATATTAAGCAGCACAACTATTTTTAACATTGATAATAATAAGTGTTTACTTGAGCAGAAAATCAGCATATTAGAATAATTTCTGAAGGATCTTGTGACACTGAAGACCGGCATAATGATGCTGAAAATTCAGCTTTGCCATCATAGGAATAGATAATATTTCAAAATATATTTAAAAAAAAAGCACATATTTTCATAATAATATTTCACAATATTACAGTTTTACTGTATTTTTGATCAAATTAATACAGTCTTAATGGCATAAGAGACATACGTATATGTTTATATTTAAATCTAGTTTTTCTATACATTGGCTCACTGGGTACTCTAACCTGCAAGATGGCCTTTAAGGGTATTATTTGATTAAATCAGAATAAAGAAATTGGCATATTAATAAATTATCAAAATAATTATTAGTCGCAGTTCCAATATATAGTTCAAACTCTCAAATCTGATTGGATAAGCCACTTTCTTTGTAAAACAGCAAACACACATCAATTAACATATCTGAATATAATCTACAGTTATGCATCTGTATTCCTCAGCAGAAGAATTGTTCTCAGTATATACACTATATATACTACATGCTTAGCCTAAAGGTCCTTGCACACGTAGTCCGAAATTTTCATATGCGTTTTCTTTTTTTTTTATTCGTCATTCGGTGGCTCTGAATGGTCAAAACACCTCTCAAAATGCTTGCTACGGATGCGAAAAAACAGAAAACGGAAGTTTCGGAGGCAGCGATTGACACAACACGAGGTCATATTTTTTGTCATCTTGTAGATGAATTTCAGACAAGAACCGTAACTGTGGTAAATCAAATGTACCACACACCTCTCTTGGCATATTGTTGTACTAAATATCAATAAAAGCAAGATGGACCAGCAAAGACAGCAGTAGAGAACACACAGTAAAGAGACCAGGGCGACAGTACAAACCCAACTACATTTTTCAGTAGCATAACAGCAGTTCAGCTGTTTTCATAATAGTGCAGCTTTTCCAATAACAAGCTATTTTTTTCCAACAAGTAATGTTATATTGCTGTTTTTATGTCACATTAGATTACACACTCAACTTTGCAACCAATTGTGACAGCAATCAAACACTCTGGTAGTCTGTCACTCTCCAATAGCATTGAGAAGTCTGATTCAGTTGCTTAGTTTGGACTATCATAAAATACTGGTTCAAAGAAAGAAAAATTTATTCAACAAATCTTTTTTGTAGAAAAACATTTCGAAATACTTCTGTTTAGTACTATGTTGTCAATTCAACTCAACTCAAAATTTGTTTAGTGTAAATAATGTGTGTATTAACACATTGATTAAATGAAGGCTTTGTTAATAATGATGACTTTTTAAGCTATGAAATTTGCAGGATGTTTTAATCAAAAGATTAAGGTGAATTTGATATCTCATGTCATGACCCCTTTCATTTACAGACACTAACTCGCTTCAATGTAACTACTTTTGGATAGTTTACCACCATCTTTTCTAAAATGACATTTAGCCGAGCATTAATTCTGAGAAGCTTTCAACTGAAGCTTCCCCAACACTGATGCAATATCACCTGCCAGAGATGCAGATGTGGTGTTGAGACAGAAGTGGGCGGATGGACTTACACTGGATGGTGTCTGGGGGTGGAGGTACAGCATCAGGACAATGTTCCTCATCACTGTTGTCTCCACATTCATTCAGATGATTACAAATCAGCGAGAGAAGTTTCAGACATCTGCCATTGGTGCAGTGGAACTTGCACTCTGCAGTAAGACAAAGAGAAAAATGTGCCTTCAAGGGTGGATGGTTAGGATTGTTATAACACAATGCGGCACTATTATACAACTAAAGGCATCACATACCAGACAGACTGAATAATTAAGTATATGCAGGTTGATGCAATGCACCACATGGACTAAAATAACAATTATGATTTGGCTTTGGGTGGAGTGCTGAGATAAAAGAGATATTTCAAAACTTTATAGTGCATGTGAAACATTTCTACCCGGTTGCTCTTTGACTAGTCTAAACCTCAGACGGTACGCCCATAGAGCATTCACGGGCTGTCTGATGGATACTGCACACAAAAATAGTATAAGCTGGCTAAAACAGTAAGCTCCAATCTGACTGGCTGGTTTCTAAACAATTTATGGGATTCAGAGTGCACAGGTTTTTATACTGATCTAACTGCTAGGCCATGGTTTCAATACGTGACAACACCTTTGACTGATAATTAAGTCTTGATAACAAATAAGAAATATGATTGAATATATTAATTATGATATATATTCTAGTGTCAGCACAATAGCACAATATAAAATATACATTAAAATAAATGTTGTAAATTATATGTGACTGTTAAGTCGGTAGCAATGGAAATATTTTTAAAAATATTACAAATGTTTACATAAACCTACCGGTATTACATGCTTTATGTGAGTAACTGGCCAGAGTTATTTTAGTACTATTTACATGCCAATATTGTATTTATTAAGATTTTGAATTAGCTTTTCATTTAAAAGGTAAGTTAGGTCATTTTTGGAGAAGGAAAAAAAAAACTGGGAAAAATAAACTCACCTGCCTGTAGCCTTAGTAATCCTGAAGACATTGATTAGCTAAACTCTGCAAGACAGCGGCGCTTCAGGACCGATGTTGCCTATCCCTGACTTAGGATCTGTTTCTATCAGTTTTAATGACAAAATAAAGGCATAGAACCAGTTTATTTGTAGTGCACTCTGCACTGACAACATAGTTTTATATAATTAGTTTAATAATAAGGTAATAAAAGATACTGTAAATACTTAAAAACAAAAAAAAACATTTGAGCTGCAAATGATAAACCTCACACTCTTTGAAAGAGATCTATAACATATTTTACATTTACTCGCTTTAAATGCATATTTCCCACTGTGCACAGTTGAGGCCAAAGTATATTTTTTACATGTACGAGAGGGTCAGCATACAGTGCGCGTGATGCGAATTTCATCATTAGAAGAGTACGTGCATACTATATGCGCACTGCCGGATTTTTACGTGCAGGTCGCACATGCACATTGCATTTTTTTTCCGCAGTAATTAGTTTATCCACAAGGTTCCAACCGTGTCCTGGGGGTTTCGATTCACAAGGTAGTAGAAGAAAAACTGCATAAACAGAACAGACTGGAAGGCATGCAAGCTACAGCGGTAATGGTAAACTCTAGCATGAAAGAATACAAAGCTATTTACATGGGTTGTAACTGGTGGTGACAGATTGTACAAGTCAAATAAAGTATACTTTGCAAAGCTGTGCGTTTGACTGCGTAAAAAAATTTATTACACTTTGTATAGTTGAAGTAAATTAAGTATAGTTGTGGGGCAAGGGGCCATAGCTTGGGCCCGTCAGCGCTGCATGCAGCTATATTTTTAGTTTAAATCTGAGATATTTTGATGCTTTTTTAATGTTTTGTTAGTTTATTTTTAAACAATTGTATTTAGTTTTATTTTATTAAGTTTTTAAATTAAAATTATTTTATTTCAGTAGGTTCAGTAGAACATTTCACAGTTTTACATTTATATCAGCAATATTATTAATAGTTTTAGTTAACAATAAAACTGGAACAGACCCAACCTGTAAATCATGGTAATTTTTTTTATTTTTTTTAAATTTTTTTTATATGTTCTATTTTTAGAGCTCAAAAGTGTGCAGGAATGGCTTATGTCATTACATAGAAATGAGCATCTTGGACATTCTGCAACAAAAAAAAATTTAAATAATACTCTACTTGTCTTACAAGGAAGAAATCGTATGAGTTTGAAACAATATGAGGGTCAGTGAATTATGACAATACATTTTTGGTTCAACTGTTCCTTTAGGATAAGATCAACACCACTGAAAAGATAACATGTATGATGAAATAATGATAAAAATGTTCTTTCATTGTAAAGGTCATCATAATTCCTCCCTCCAATCAACAAAAAAGAGCCTTTGTTAATCTTTAGTACAGGTGCATTTAAAATATCCTGAGGAAGAGAACATACGAGGCAGTTGTTCAGCAGGCTGCTCAGAATAAAAGAGGTCAGGGATGCTGTGATAGAGTTTTACATGTCTCTAATCTACCCAGACTCATGATGCGTGACCTGACGCCGCGCCGGATGACATAACATCTACCATAAAACATTAACTTCAGAGCCATTATAGCAGGCAGGATTTCTGCAAGCTGGTATCAGGCTGTTCGCTGGCCGCTGTCTAGTCTGTGGCGTTAATCGCAGATTTGATCACCAGCGAGGGAAATGAGACACCATGTTTAAGACGCCAGTCTCTACACAACGGCCAAACAAACTCGAACACATTTGAATGTCTGGTTGAGAACAGACAACCATCTATCTGTCCTGAGCAGACAGCCAGGCGTATCACTCAATTTCAGGATGATCTAGAAATGTAGACCAAAGTCTGAGCCATCCAGAAATTGCTGCTATTATCGCAGCATTGCAATATAAACTAGAAAAAAAATGTGAGTGGTGCTTGTGTGTGCAAAACTCGCTACCATAATGCTAGGCTGTTTAGGTTTGTGGCTTTCAAATCACTTTGCAGTCACTTAGTAGAACAAACAGATCTGCATATCACAACATTTCTTTATTTCCTCTATATATTTTAATTGTGTACAGATTTCTTCTGGGGGTTTTTTGTACAAACGTTAATGAAGACACCCTCACGATATATTTTTTTCTCACATTTTTCAGATTTAACCTCACCAAAAAGTAAAATAAAAATAACTTGTGGTTGGTTGCTTTACATTAGGATTTACTTGTATAGCGCTTTTCACAGTATTCATTGTTTCCAAGCAGCTTTACAAAAATAAAATGTAATTCTTATAATATCTTAAGACATTCAATCCTTGTAGTTGCATTTAGCAGATTAGAGCTGGCCGATAATATTGTTTACATTTTGTGACGATAAACAAGCAATCAAGCTGTTGAGATATGCTATACTGTATGTATCGCTTTATGTGAATACTGTATGAATAAATTTGTACAAACTTGTATGTCTACCTTTATGAATCGAGCTGGGCATTTATAGTTACATTTTGCAATAAAAAAAAGAAAAAAGGCAGTTGTGTTGTGCTATATGGTGTACATCAATTTGTGCAAGTGTATGAGAAAAAAAAAATGTATATCCAACTTTATATAAAGAGCTGTGCGATAATACAGTTTATATTTTTTGATGATATAACAATCGAGCAGTTGAGATTTGCTATAGAGTAGGCCTACCGCTTAATTGAGTATATTGTATGTATCCAGGTAAGATTGGAAGCATTTATTTAAAATGCTGAGCTATTTTTCCAAGGTAAATGTAAGTCTAATCACTAAAACTAAATTATTAAAGCTTTAGTCTAATCTTATAGAAAACAGCATATCTTTACTCAAAAAACTGTATTATTTGAAGTATAAATCATGTCTGTACCAAAAACAGTGAAGGGCGAGTAACACACCAAAGTTTAATACGTCAATAGTTTGTCTACTTCACTAACCCATAAACAAAAGTAATTGATTTTTGCTTTGAGGTGTGGTCACATTACTGAAATTTTTTGCGAAATTTCACATTAGCAAAGATGGAACATTATCGATTGTCAATAGTGTAGTGATGTATGTAACACAGCTAACACAGAACTCAATATCTGTTGGTCAGCGTGGCAAACTTGCATGACCAACTTGAACCTAATGTGTCGCCTTCACTCTAAACTCCAGATTGCGCAGATTCCAACTGACGTGAATTTCAAATGCAAAATTTCGCAGATCAAAAGTAAATTTAACCGTGCCTTTAGACTGTCATTTGGTACATTGCCAGTGTGTCTGATGCAGCAGTGTTTTTGTCCTGCAGTTGAGCAGGACACTTTCTCTCGCTCGCTTTCCCGTCTGCTCAGCCAAACTGACGCTCTCTGACCATTCTCCGTGTCATCATCTGCCCATCGCACAATCGCCTGCCATTCTCATGACTCATCCGACCCTGATAAGACCTCAAACCACCCTGCGTGTCTGGGTTCTCTTCCCTGGCCCAGCTGTTGATGTCACCTGCCCTCCACTCCCCTGAAGCAGTCAGACAAGGCCATCTGTGTGTGGCGGTGGAGATCATGGGATGGATGGGTGTGAGAGAAGCCACAGTGCCTAAATTTACCCTGCACCTGGGATTTGGAGTCCGCCAGCAAGTTCAGGCCAAGTGTGTCAGCTGTTCATGTCTGCGGTTTGTTGTCTTTTTTGTCTTAATTTTCCATTGACATCATGAAATAGCATTCGCAACCCACTTTATTTCCACAATGTAGCCATGAACTGAAACAGGATATTAAAAAAAAAAGCTAAACAAAACAATGAATAGTGGAATTTGATTGGATCATGAAAAGTGGGCATTCCAGTTACACATGAGCTACTCCCATCTTGGAGCACAGCCAACACTTACTTTTAAGACGTTTTGACGGCAAGTACCGAAATGGTAATACTTATTTTCCAAATGATTCGCTATTATTGCAGTAAACATTATAACATTATCATTTACTGACATTAAATTACTTTGTCAACTATTGTCAAAACATCAGAAAGGCTGCAATGTAATTAGCCATGCACAACTTTTGTTTCAATCGGACTGAATTCAATCCGATTGATGAATCCGAACATAGTGTTTACATGAACGCGAAACATGTGATCGGGTTGATGTACGCGTTTATATGTCACAAGCTTCAAACCGAAATAGATTTTTTTGACATGAGGACACTGCACGATTATACAGATTCCTACTGTATGAGCATAATAACTACTCTCCTACATTGGTTCTTTGTTAGTTTTGAACAGCAGACATAATATTGATCAATTTCTGGTCATAATTTGGAGACATTGAACATATGAACTGTTGTACCGTGTTGTTTATATTTATCACGCAGTAAAAATGTCGTCTGTGGATGAGAATCCGAAACAAGGGCTGGTAGGATGTTGTCCTGCTCCACTTCACAGACGCTGAGTGAAAGGAGAATTTTAAAATGATGGGACACTCATTTATATGACACTTTATTGAACCCGGAGGAACAGCTTGTTCTGAGCGTCATACGTCATTATACTATTTAGTATTTCAACATCATTATGCCATTTCAACGTCATTGCACATGTGCAGTCCTTTCAGATTTGGTTTTCAATTCGATCAAGTGTTTACATGTTCTCTCGATCGGATTAGAAAAGGAATAAACCACCCCTTTCAATCCGATCGAAATTTCATTCGGATCGAGCTCAGTCGGATTGACTAAGGTGTTTACATGTAGGCTTTTCAGTCCGATTGAGCAATCAATCTGATTACTGACGGATTATTTGGTTGCATGTAAACGTAGCCAATGTCTAAACGGCTAATTGCCTATTGGTAATGTTAACACATTAACCAATAGCCTAAACAGCCTGTTGAAAGCATGAAATGGAAATTCATCCTTTCTACTTTCTAAATGCATTTTATTGATCTCATTGTGAATGATTTATCCATCCATTTTTATAGGTTGTAATTTTTTTTATCAAAAACTTGGTACAGGTCACTCGACAATGCTATTATTAAAATATTTGACCCATTTTATAGTCTACCAATGATAAAACTGTGCTAGATGATGAGTTTTGAGACCGAGGGACAATGGTAGGGAGCCTTTGAGCTCCATTATGATGATAGACTGTGCTTATGACCACAACTATATAGTGATTTTCAAGTTGAAATTGTGCATAACGAATTGTGCATAAAGCAGTTATGACTGTAAAATATGTATTTTAGGTATGGGAGTGACATATTATACATATATAGAGTTTTCATATTGGCAATTGGACTAGTTCTGTTTTGCAGACATGGCAACCCTGGTCCTGCCCCCAAATCACATCATTGGTTGAGATAAAGTTTCTAGCTATGTAGGATCCTCAAACAAACAGAGCAGTGTTTTGAGCCACAGAGCCTCTGTATTTACAAATCCGCCTACAAACGGCTTTACTGATAATTGTCTCTGCGTGTTAAACAGGGATAGGAGAAAGTCAAAAGGAATTACACTACCTTTAAAAATATGAAAAAAAATTTTTTTTGCCATAATTAGCCAGATTCAGATATTATGTATTTTGATACTTTGCCGTCTAGTTTTGGATAAGATGTCTTGCTGCATTACACAAGTCTTGTGTAGGCCTACTTCTCCGCTGGATTTCTCCTCCAAGGCTGCGAAATGAGTTTTGTTCTTAATACCTTTAATCTTATTTGGACCTTGTCTCCCACACATCACGCTATATCTTTTGTCACTTTCAACACTCCCCTCCCTGTCTTTCTCCCTCAGTCTGTGTCTGTCGCCGCCTCCAGGTCTTGGCTCCTTTATTAAGAAAAGAAAATAAGAGCGAGGAAGCCTGCGAAAATTTTCTGCGCCAAATTCCCCAGCACATTGAGGGGGAGCAGTGTGTGTCATGGTGAGAAGAGAATGACCTCCGCCGGCTGAGCTTGGATAATTAAGTGTGCGTGCATTGCAGAACCGAGTCAAAAAGTGCGAGACGGAGCAGCCGTCGCAATATGTTCTCACTTTATTAACATTTCTGAGTAAAATGTAAAACAGACCAGGGCTAGACGCTGTACTACATATAGCTGGTGTGATGGTCTTTTTTTAAAGTTGAAAACTATTAAGCTAATTTTGTCAGACCCTGAAACGCCTTTAACTTTAGATTTAAAGTGCATGTAATTAGACGGGAGCATTTAAACAGGTCAGTCCATCGCAATGGCTCAAAAAAAACGATAAAAACAAGCCCAGCTAACCTGAGTTTAACCTTTATTTGTTAACCACAATTATTAGGTGTCTTTAACTAGCGTACTATATACTAACATTTAAATTAATAATTTGATACGATATGCACTTATTGTCTAGGCATATGTTTATACAATGTAGGCTACTTATATATATATTTTTAAATACCTGCATGTAATCACATCTGTAATTAATCTCTGTAATTACTGAACCTTTTTACTGTAAATTAAATTACTGTAATTGTTGACCCTTCCCTTGCTCCTTAACCCAGCCGTAAACCTACCCAAACCTGTCCCTAACCCATATCCCACCTCAATAGCAGCAAATGTGTTTTGCAATACAACATCAACACAATAACTGCATTGTACTATTTTTTTTATTTAAGCAAATCTAATATAAAGTGTGTATATAAAGTGTGTATAAATATAAATATGTCTGACCAATCTCCCCACCCTGTTTGTTTAGTATCGCCGTATTCCCCGGCATTTAGCCCACGGTAAACTCCCCCAACCTATCTGAATCTCCCTACGCAAACCTGTGTGCTGTGGGCTCACAGAATGACGGGAATCGATTTGGAAGCTGTCCACACTCAAAACGCCTCTGCCATGAAACACCAACACAATTCCTTCTTCATGAAGAATGTTAGTGTATATGTTAGTGTATGTGTGTGTGTGTGTGTGTGTGTGTGCGTGTGTGTGTGTGTGTGTGTGTGTGTGAGTGTGTGTGAGAGTGTGAGAGAGAGAGAGAGTTAGAGAGAGAGAGAGAGAGAGAGAGAGAGAGAGAGAGAGCATCAGTAGTTTCAGTCTCTGTTGCTAGGCAAAATCATGAGCAAATTAAATCAAATCATATTGACACTAAAACTGTAGCAGCATACATTTCTTTGATTGGGATCAAATGAACTTTAACAGATATTAAATGAAAAGCGACTTGACTGAACAATGCCAGAGATTGTGATTGGTAGTATTTGTATAAAAAGATTGGTCCCACTTTATATTAAGTGGCTTTAAGTACTATGTACTTACATTGAAGTTACTACTTTGATACAATGGACTTATTATGTACATACATGTTTTTACATTGTACTTATATTTAGAAAATACCTGCATGTAATTACAACTGTAATTAATTGATGTAATTACATTTGTAATTACACAGTTGACCCTTCCCTTACACCTTAACCTACCCTTATACCGACCCATACCACCACACCTGTCCCTAACCTTACCAGTATCACATCTCCATAGCAGCAAAAGTGTTTTACAATACAACCTGAACACAATAAGTACATTGTACTTATTTTTCTATGTAAGTACATAGTACTTAAAGCCACTTAATATAAAGTGGGACCAAAAGATTTACTAAGCTTCAACACTTGTCTCATTACTAAGCATGTCTCCATCAAATATTTTAAAGCAATAAAATATTGTCATTTCTGTATTTTAGTTATACTTATGTTAAAGAATAGGCCTAGTTCACAAAAAAAATATTCTGACAATTACTCACCCTTATGTCCTTCAAACCTAAATTTCCTTTATGCATGGAACACAGGAGAAGATATTTGGAAGAATGTTCAAGCTGCTCTTTTCCAAGCAACAAAAGTTCCCTAAAATTAATCTCTCTTTTTTTCAGTTTATTAAAATATGGCAAACTGAAGCTTTTCAATAGGTGATTCTTTCTGAGCTCCACAGAAGTCATACAGGTTTAGAACGACATGAAGGTGAGAAAATTATGAATGTCAATATATTTATGTTTGTCTATAGGTTTAAATCTGAATAGGTTTATTCTGACTACACCTATCTTTGTTTTTATACTTTTTTATTTTATTCTAAAATTGTATTATGTGTCTTGTTATATTTATGTGTATACTGGAAGCTTCAATACCCAAGGTACATTTCTTGTGTGTTTAAGCACACTTGACAATAAAGCTTTTTTTTATTCTGATTTTAGTGCAAAATTTGTTTGTTTTAAATTTTAAACCAGCTTTGTAATGTTTGTTTGGTTTTGCTAGTTTAAACGTTTCATTCTGTTCTGACTTCTTTGACTGACAGGTTGCTTAAGACCGTGGGTCGGCGCTCTTCCCCCTCAGCTGGAGAGCCCATCACATGCTTTTGAACAGAATGTTCTGGTTTTTCATTTCTCTCCATGATGAATAAAGAGCAGAACAGCGTGACCCCGGCTCAGCTTGGGGGCCATCCAGTTGTTAAAACAATATCCTCTACCTCAGGTCTCTCAGGAATTTTTGGATGTATGGGTCCAAATTCCACTCAAAGTTCAAATTCCACATCTGATATTAAAAACTGGATCCTGGAGTATTTTCAGTGTCAGCACTTGGCTGGCCCCGGACAAAGACAGAAGTTTCATTTTCTGAAAACGTTCTCTTTTTTGATTTTTGTGAAACATAACCTCCTAACATGATAGTGACTCCTTGCAGTTTAAAAAGATGTGATGTGCAATTTCGGAGAGGCTAGCAATAGCAAGCTAGCTTTGAAAGCATAAGATCCTACCCTCCCTTCACAGCGCTCTCTAAAGTCACGCCTCCTCCAAAACACATGAACACAGCAGAAGTAAGCAAAGCATTACAAAAGATGCTGTTAAATTATCTAATGTCTCAAAGCACATAACATTACAATAATAATGAACGTAAACAACTTAGAGCTCTTAATTGTACCACCTGACTGCTGCAGATTCATTTCGGCATTGATAGAGTTGACATAGAAAAGCAAAAATCTGTGTATGAGGAAGTGAACAGCTCCGAATAGAACGTCATGAGTTGCCATCTTGTAATTACGGTTTCATAGCATAAGCTTGTCTTTTGGTTCAGGAGGAACTGTAAAAGGTGGCTGGTGGTTTGTTTGTGGTGATTCCACAGAAGACATACAGTATGTAGATGTTTTAATATATAGACCACAGAGAATTGAGTCTCAACCAATATAACAAAAAGTGTAAAAAAAAATTTATTCTCAAACAATTAAAGGTGTACTAATATTTTTTTGGATACTGACACCTAAGGGGCATCATGCACCCATGTTTTTAAAGTGGCTCACTTCTTTCCTTGACCAAGTAAATTTGCACCTGAACAGTCAGCAATCCGTATACGATTGAGTTTTATTTAAAAGCTATTTTGTTGGTATTGCATGGAAATTCTTAATTTCAAGTAAGATTAGATGATTTTCAGTTTAAAACATGATTTGCGGAAGGTATAACTTAATTGGACTGTATTTACACATGAATGGGAGATTTATTATTTATTATTTTTGTTGTAGATATAAAAACGGGAAGTTGAACTGGGAAGTAACTGAATGGTTATGTGATCATGGCAGCAACTACAAGGACTCACCTTATATAGAATAAAAGTGATAAATTATGTGGAGTCTTAATCAGATGCAATTGTACATATTTTAATATTTCATATATAATATTGATTTATTTATGTGTAAAACTTTAAGGAGAAACTTAGTGCACCTATCAAGGGGTAAAGTGATTCTTACCTGTGTTATTATATGTGGCTGGGTAGTCAGCTGCCTGCATACTGCCCTTGCAGTAATGCTTTTATCTGCAGCTTTAACCAGTCCAGTAGAAAGACTGTTGCTGTGTGACCTCCATTTTGGATCCTCTGGTTCAGCTTATGTATGGCAGTTGTTTTTTAAAGTTCTCCTGGCCAGAGGAAGTGCTGGATTTGCTAAATGACCAGTTACAAAACTCACTGTGGTGAAAATGCTTGCTAAACAAGGGACCCTATCCTCCAAGCCATGGATATGCAGCCATGGCCAACTGTGCAAAGTTTCACTCTAAAGCTTGGAAGTGTTCAACGTGTCTGCTAAAACTGTTTTTTTTTCTCCACTTTTCAGGCTTGGCATGTGAGTGACACAGATGCCCATAGGCACCGTCCTATCCAATGTGCCATGGGTGTCATCCTTCCTCAGGAGTGTTGGAGTTTCTTCTTAGGAGAAACTGTAGAGAAAAAAGAAAGAGAGAAAACTGGTTAACATGATTATATTTGAACAAGTGATTCCTGTTCCCCTTGGCTGGTTCATTTCGGAAGAGAGCCATATGGAAGACTACACTGGAGAAACAACCTTCTTTATTTGTTCAGATGCAAAAACACAGCAGGGTGGCACTTTGAAGTCTGGAGATAAATATAACTGGGGGTGGCGTGCACACCTCTGAAAGTAAAATCATCTCCACTTCAAACACTACAGGGAGAAGAGAAGCCCGCTCAACAAGAAAAGGCAAATGAAACATTGTTAGCAAAAAGTACAAATGTGTAGAAAAAATACAAAGCAAAGAATATGAATATGTGTAGGGCAGCTATGGACACAGCAGTCTGATTTTGACTGCTCTTATCTATCAAAGCACCATGTAACAGTCACCTCATTAGGAACCGGAGACTCTATAGCCATCTATGATAGAAGTCTGCATGGGCATTATATTGACCCTAAAGTCTAGGAATGTGCATATTTTCAAAATCGGATGCCTTCACGACTAGTTGACTAATCATTCTTAAGAAAGCTCTGTATAATTAGGCTGTTTTTAAGTTCACTCCACCCTGACTGGACATGGTTTTAAATGGGTGATTATATAAGCCACATTCTTACATTCAAAAACAGCTGGATGGAGAGCAGCAGAATGTAAGTGAAGCTGTGGAAGATTGGAAGAATGTCAGAGGAAGATTTTAAAAGAGGAATTCTTTTTAACCTGAATTCTTATGGACGCACAAAAAAAACAGCACACGAAGCCATGCAATGGACAAATACATTCATCTGAATGCGTAGGGTTTATAACAATGATAAAAGTAATGTGAAAGGGCTTAAACCAGCCAGTAAACAAGCCCCTGTGACCTGACCGACCAAATCAGTGCAGTAAAATTTTAACACCGTATTCCAATAGTCCAACTTTTAATGATTTTATCTTGAGACTTCTGCATTCAGTTGAATTCTGCTGCGCTCAGTCCAGATGTTTTCAAGCAGAAAAACTATGTGAACACTCATTAAGAAACATGTCTGCTCGCTGACTAGTCTGACTATGACCCTGAGTCTGCAAAATTACACAAAGCTCAGGGTTTAGACAACCAGCAAGTCAATTTTGAAAATATTTAGGTTTTCACATAGCAAGACCTGATCAGGAGGCAGACTACTAATATGTGGATGCAGATTGGCACAGACAAGGATGAGAATGTCTAATTTGAAAAACAGTGGAGTTGATTTATAGCGATAAGGATGTGGAGGAAGTTAGGAAGGAGCGTGAGTGAAGTTTTCTTTTTGTCCCCAGGACAGAGTTTGTTCATTGTTTGACTGACAGCTCCGATATCAGCCAGCACACACAAGCCAAGACTCTCTCTCACTCCTCTCCTCTTTCTTGAGGACAGTTCCTCCTTGTGTCAGCATTCTATGCGATGAATATCTTTCTCTGGAGATCGGCCAGAGCGCCACGGCGCGCTGTGACGAACAGAAAATGGAAGATAGGGCCTCAGTGCAACAACTGCAGCAGATATAGAGTAATATGAAGGACTGATCTGCATTACTTCTGTACTGTTTTAAGTGTCCCTGATACTTTCTAAAACTTCTTAAACTTTTTGAAAAGCTGACACCATTCAGGAATCCTTGTACCGAAACCCCAGGTGTGTCTCTTTGCAGTACACAATTCATTCATATCAGTACATCTGACCATAGATCAGATCTACAGGCCACATCTTGTTCCTTGAAACTAGGCCAAGAAAGCACATTGGAAGCTGAGGCTATCCAGGAGATATATAAATGCTTTCTGGTCATGACTGAATGATAAACAAAAGGTTCTATGAGACAGGAATCTTGAGGCTCGGCTTTGACATAATATACTGACTAATCCTTGAATTCGCCCATCAATGGCTGCCCATACATTTCCATTATGACACAGCCACATGGCAGCACTCTCCTTTGAGACGAGAAACGCCAAAGGGCATGTTGCTCTTCTGACATTGATTAATGATCTAACAACTTCCCACCATGCCAGATAAAGGCAGTTTGGCTGGGGGGCAAACAAGCATGCACACAAACACATGTACTGTACAGTGAATGTGAAACCTTCACCCACACACTATTGTCGTTCCACATACAGCCATGGTGTGGAGACACAACGCAAATGTGTGAAAACATTTCAGTGCTATTTCAACTGATCATGTGACATAAAACTTGTACTTTGAGTAATGACTTTGAATTCTAGACCTGGACAAGCAGAAACCCTTTGTGGGGAGAGATGGATGATGGAGTGTTTGAAGGTTGTAGGGGACCAGGTTATGTGCGCCACTGGGATGATGTAGCCTAGTATTTAAAGAGCTTGGTTTGTAACAAAAACATTGTAGGTTAAAACTCCTGAAGAGTTGAATCATGAACTGCCACATTTGTGCAATCCCTTCCCAAGTCGCTATGTGTATTTTAAATCACCTTGGATAGAAGAATAATCTAAATGACAAAATAGTAAATTAGATATTAGCATTGCAGGTCAGATATTTTAATGTAATTCTTGCAGTTAATGAGAGCTGAAGTACAGACCCGGGCAGAGGCTTGACATAAGTGAATTTATGGAGGTTAAACACAGGTCAAGTTCCAGTTTTCTGGGGGGCTTTTGAAAGACGCAAGTAGGTCAGCAAGAAGTGTTGTATTAGCCTAGCCATGAAATAACTACTGCCTGAATGAGCAGCTTAATAAAGCTTGAGCCAAGAAAAGGCTGAATTGCAGACCATATATCATTGCAAATGGCCAGTTTCCGTAAAGTGGTCAGCAAAGTCTAGGGTGACTCCAACTGTTTTAGGGAACTGGTAGAAATGACTGTATGACCAAACTGAGATGTATTAAGGGAAGTTCTAGGCTCAGAAGAAGAGCAGATCAGGCATGTGAATCGAGATTATTATCAAATTGAGTGAGTCTGCATCCAGTTTGATATGTTAGAAAGACATGACGAGATCCACTCAAAGATCATAGGTGGAGAGGCAGAGAAGAGGAAATGAGATGTGCTGAGAAAAGCAAAATACTTTAAGAGAAGCAATGAATGCATTACCCTTTTGGTACCCATATGCTGAGGAGAAAAACAAAGGGAACTGTCACAGTGGGGCACTGAGACTAGAGACTTTAATTATTATTACACTGGACTAAGAACACACTACATACACTTTTTATACAAACATAACACGTATTTGTTCTGCGCAATATTATAACACCAGATATGTGGGTGTCAGTGATTGTGTACTGTTTGAGTGTTGTTCCTGTCCGCAACGTGCTTTTTCTTTAGTTAAATATTTTCTGAGTCATTAATTTTGTTATGTGGATTCGTGTAGTGCATTAAGAATTCAAACAAGACCGGTTGCCGGGTTAAATATTTATTGTGTACGAACATTCACTTACGTCAAATAAAATGTCATACTTACGTACTGGAACATTTTCACATTGCAAACAGAAGAAACCCGGTCACAGTAACTGCCACCATTTTAAAATAACTATTTCCCGCCAATAGAAGGCATTGTTAATTGGTCTCATGTCTGAGGGGGAGATTGGTGTTTGTTTGATTCTTTGATAAATATGACTAATGAATTTGGTTTGTTTTGTTTCAAATGTTTGTATATTTTTGGATATTTGTTTTTTCATTGTAACAGTTATGTCTTTGTTACTGTTAAATCTTTATTTATTTTTTTTGTTTGTTTTTATTAAATTTCTTTATTTCTTTCAATTACTTAGTGGTTTAGTCCAAGTGGGAGGGGCTTATACTTTTTAAGTGGGCCTCTCAGTGTTGTAAGGAAGCTCGTAGAGTGAGTTTGTTGAAAGATTTTTGGGTCAAATTACTGACATAGCCAAAAGTTTGTTGGTGCATTTAACTTTGAACAGTTTATTTAATTTTTGTTACTTTTGATACTTTTGGATTTTCACTGTAAATATCATAGGCACTCTTTTGGAATATCTTTGTTTTTCACTTTTTTGGAATAAACGCTAAACTTTTGACTTCATCAGCACGTCACTTCAATTTTTTTTCGCCTCCATTGGCCGGTACATCCAGAGCAGTGGTGCCGCTACTGCTTGACCATCATTGGGGTCCTTTGTAGCAGCTGGCACACCCCTGTCTCTGTTACAGGAACCAATACATTACCAACCTAAAACTAGGAACATGAAATATGCAAGTCTGACATGTTATGGAAGACAGCGTAAAAGACGGGCCAACTTTACACTTATGGCCGCCTGCACCTGCACACTCTTTAAAAACTAATTACAGAAGTTCTCCCTGACCTTCACCAAAACCCCACATCACTCTCATTGCAATTGTATGTTATTGCATAGACACCTAATGAGCACTTAACTAGCAGCTTTCTGCACACACCTCAGCAGATAGCAGATGAAAAAGATAAACTGAGAGCGGGGAGTCAATTTACAAAATTAAACTCTGGTTTCACTCTCTTCAGACTCAAGAAAGAACAGAGAAGTTCCCTCTATCCACTACTGCAAGGCTAGTGTGCTGTTGATAGGACCCTTCACTGTCAGTAGGTAGGAATGAATTGGCCAGAATTTACAGAGAATTAGTTTCCTACAAATTATCTTTTAGTTTCAGTTTCACTATGTCCCCCCATGACCCAAGCCGACTGAGAATCCCTAACCCTAATCTTAATCTTAGATTTGCCTCTGGTCACACTTAGGATAACCTCCTCACTCACGCTCCCAACATTTTATGTAACCAGCTGTCTTATGTAACCGTGCATACTTAACAGCCAGTGTGTGAAGTACACAATGACTTCCAGGAGAGTTAAAAAAAAACATATACATATATACACACATATATATATACACACTTTTTGTGTTTGCTTGTCATATATACATAATCTAGAGAGTTAAGGAACAACAATCTGCAACTACAATGGGGGGCACCATCTCGTGTTCCCAGGACTACCAAGGCGCAATTTTTAAAGAGGGGGATCCCTTATTTGGCACTAGGTGAATATTTACCTTCTGAATAAATCGTAACCTAACTTTTGTGGTTACAGAAACACACTCTTTTCACAAACATTTCCTTGAGTAATATAAAGTAATAAATGTTTAGAATTTTGTTTACACCACCTTTGTAGAGTTCAAGCATTAAGTAGGATCTGTCAAACCACCCCAATTCATGCCCAGATCAAGATCTTTTAAGTAACTGTTATTAGAATCAAAAAGAATATAGACCGCTAAGCACTCATGCTGTTCAGCCATTATTTGGCATAGTTCCTGCATCTGGTGTAGGAGTGCCCACGTAATAACCCAGCAAGAATATTTGATGAATCTTTTATCTTACGTAAGGTCCCAAAACCCATCATCGTCTCCCTATCTGCTCTCCAATGAAGGATTTCCTTCTTAGTCTCTGTTGTTCTTTATTATAAGGAGCTGTGAATCAGCCCGGATGTGCCAAGCTTAGATTTCATCCTCTCAGGCATATTCTGCCACCTAAACAGTGCTCAAACACACACTGATACACATACACAAACCTGCAGATAACCTGCAGTACCCCATTTATAGAACATCCACCTACTCTCAAACGATCATTTTTAACAATTTTTTTTACCACTTGTCTATTCCGAACTGGACAGACACTCATACACACCTGTTGTCCGCAACCACTGATTCATTACAGGCCTGCCATGCAACCAAGTGTGACACAAGCCTTTTGCCTTCTCCATTAGATGAGTCACAGCTCAATTAAACCTCCCCTGGCAGACACACACAATTTTAGCAGACTGAGCGCTCAGGGGGGTGGCACTGGCTGTAGCAGACCTGGCCTCAGGCAAACATCTCTTTCAGACTTTTAATTATGGCCATAAAGTCCGGCCAACTTTGAGACTTGTGCGGGACTGTTTTCTTAATCTCGCTCCCACCCCTCCTGCTGAATTTTTTACCATTACCACACGCTCCGGCAATGTTTGTATCCACTCCCACCAGCACCTGCAAACATTGTTACAGCTTGTAGAAATAGTGAAAAAAATATATACAAATATTAGGGCTATGCTAAATGTTTAGAATAACAGAGATAAAATATTGTGATCAATTAAACTGACAATATAAAGTAATGCTAGCACCACAAATGGCACACACATTTGGCCAGATTTTTTATTACAACAAAACCTCACCAACAAGACCTTTTCAACGTAATTGCGTATTACGTGACGTCACGAACGCGCATCACAGACCAGAGCAAGGCAAGCATTTGTGCTTATAAAACTTAAACTTTTTTATTTATTTTTTAAATGACCGATCGTTTCACTAGATAAGACCCTTATTCGTCGTCTGGTATCGTTTACAGCCATTTGAAGCTGCACTGAAACTGTCATTTGGACTTTGAACCGTTTGGGTTCCATCGAAGTCAATTTCAATCCTGGAATCTTTTCATCAAAAACCTTAATTTCTTTTCGACTGAAGAAAGAAAGACATGGATATCTTGAATGACATGAGGGTGAGTAAATTATCAGCAAAAGTTTTTTTTTAAAGTGAATTTTTTAAACTAATCCTTTAAGATTATACCAAGTGCTTGACATTTATATGGCCAATACATTAGAGGATGTTCCATGGGAATGTATTGTGAAACATAAAACATGGAAAAGATTGACAGGTCTAGAACTGTTGTGTACTGTCTGTATTTGCGTTGCACAATTAAATCGAATTTGTAATCGCGATTACAGTTACGGATGCCACAATTATGTAATCGTTTAAAGGTGCAATTACAAAAAAGTTCACTTACATTATTCTGTGTGCTTAAGATGTGTTTTTTTACAGTTTTTTACAGATGTGTTTTCTACAGCTTATCTTTAGGGTTTTTTACTTTGGTTTGGTTTCTTTAAATAAATAAAACAATACATTTGACATTTGAGGCTCAATGCTATAGAAAAGCAACAAAAAAAAGGTTTTCAGGAAGAGTGTTTTCAGCTTGTATTTTGATATGACAAAATGGCATGCAGTCGCTTCAAACAATGGCATAAAGCTATTCAAAACATTATTCAATGTAAATTCTGATTAACAATCGCAATTACAATTTCAAGGGAATAATCGACAATTATGATTTTTGTCATAATCGTCTCACATTTGGAATTTGTCTATCATTGTATTGTGCCGAGGTCTCATTATTGTCTGGGTGTGTGTGTGTGCACAGGGGTTCAGGGCTGAATGGTGCCAGTCTAAGAGTGTCTCTGTGGTGCCTGCCTCATCTGCCAGCCTCAAGATTGATTTATCAAGACATAGAGAACGAGGCAACACCCCCCTCACACCATCTTTCTGTCTCTCTTTAAAAAACACAAAGTCCTCAAAACAACCCCACCCCCATCACAATCACATTTCCCCCTCAGACAAGTGCTATGCAGCCAGAGCTAGACACAGTCTCACACACTCATGCAGGGCGTGGGCCGATGGGGTGGGGGGCGGCTGGCACAGAGGGGAATCATAACACTTGATGGTAGCAGAGCATGTCGGATGTAAACAGCATCATTTTCTCTTTTATTTCATTTACGACAGAATAAAATATGGAAATAAAAAATGTGGGTGGATGTGTCTCCCCCTCCCTGCACAAAAACTTCCGTCTCTCGCCCGCATCATTATCCGTCTGCGTCGTTTTCAATCGGCTGGCGAGACTGAGAGCTCACGGGGAAAAGAGAAGCCAGCAGAACATTTTTAATCTCTACCCTGTTCCTGACAAGAAAAAAAAACACAAAAAATAGGAATGAAAAAGCAGAGGAGAGAAGAGTTGCAGTGTGGGTGGAGTTATGACGGGGGCTTTTTTCTTTTACAAACAAAGTACTGTAGAGGTACTATAGTACAGTTATGATTTAGGAAAGTAACGCCATGGTATTTTGATTTATACCATGGTACCAAATTATAATTGAACTGCATAGCCTAGTTGGACATTATCAGCATAAAAAATATTTTGTCCTTTTGGCTGATTAACAGGAGTGCTTTTTCCAAAATCTAATGACTGCCTTGTCAGCAACTAATAGTATTCTAGTATTCTTGTCAACGTATTCTAAAACATTTTCTGTTTTTAAATGTTTTTCATGAGTTTTGAGTAAATATTGCATAAAATAAGTGTTGATTTCATTTCATGTGTATTATATCAGATTATCTATATTAGCAGTGTCCAAAGTAAAAATTTTTCCTTCCTGAAATATTTCTTTTATTAAAACACAAAAATGTACTGAGAAAGTCTTCACGATTTGTGACAGGCGAGAAACTTCTGGCGCTACGAGTCACCACAGTAACAAACCAGCACAGTTCAACACAAAAATAAAAATTAATCGCAACATTGCTATTTTTCGCATGAATATAGCAAATGAATCCCAAAATTATTTTAATTATTTTAAAATAATTATTTTCAGGGAAACGTCCGGCTAAAGTAGTTCCAGGCAGGTCTTGACCGCATTACCGTTCCATATCACTTCGCAATCGCATAGTTAACCGTAATAACGGAAAATAGGCCTAGGATACAATTCATAACAAGAAAAAAAAATTACAGACAATTTGGATTTTCCGGAAGTAAATTTTTATATTTATGGTGAACATGAAACTTTTAACAACTGGGCGAGGACAGTATTGGATAACCCAGATGAAAAAACTAATAAACGGAAGAGGACATCAAAAGCAGCAGACAACAACAAAAGACATAAAACAATCAGCGAAGAACAGCTAGACAGACTCGAGGGCGAAAAACATGAAGAAAACACCAAAAAAAAAAAACAACAGCTTGGGCTGTCAATGTGTTTAACGACTGGCTTAAGGCCAAAAATACGTCTGTGGACAAAGTAGAGAGAGACGGGGCAGACGCTTTAAATACCCAGCTGCGGGCTTTCTATGCCACTGTCCGAAACGCATCCGGCGAGTATTCAGTGTCAAGTTTTCTCTCCCTACAAGCTGGACTGAACCGCTATATATATATATATATATATATATATATATATATATATATACACAGTACTGTGCAAAAGTTTTAGGCAGGTAAGATTTTTTAAGTTTTTAAAAGAAGTCTCTTCTGCTCACCAAGGCTGCAATTATTTGATAAAAAATACAAAAAAAACTGTAATATTGTGAATATTATTACAATTTAAAACAGCTGTGTTCTATGTGAATATACAGTAAAGTGTAATTTATTTCTGTGATCAAAGCTGAATTTTCATCATCATTACTCCAGTCTTCAGTGTCACATGATCCTTCAGAAATCATTCTAATATGATGATTTGATGCTCAAAAAACATTCATTATTATTTTCAATGTTGAAAACAGTTGTGTACAATTTTTTTGTCAAAATTCTTTGATGAATAGAAAGTTCAAAAGAACAGCGTTTATTTAAAATAGAATATTTTCTAACATTATAAATGTCTTTACTGTAACTTTTGATCAGTTTAACTCATCCTTGATGAATAAAAGTATTGATTTATTATATTTCTTTCCCCAAAAAATAAAATTTAAATTCTTACTGACCCCAAACTTTTGAAGGGTAGAGTTTAATGTTACAAAAGCTTTAGATTTTAGTTTCTATTCATCATAGCATCATGAAATAAAAATGTAAAAACTGTTTTCAACACTGATAATAATCATAAATGTTTCTTGAGCATCAAATCATCATATTAGAATGATTTTTGAAGGATCATGTGACACTTAAGACTGGAGTAATGATGATGATAAATTCAGCTTTGATCACAGGAATAAATTACACTTCACTATATATTCACATAGAAAAACGCTGTTTTAAATTGTAATAATATTTCACAATATTACTGTTTATTTGGTATTTTTTATCAAATAATTGCAGCCTTGGTGAGCAGAAGAGACTTCTTTTAAAAACTTAAAAAATCTTACCTGCCTAAAACTTTTGCACAGTACTGTATATGTATATATATATATACAAATACAACATTATTGGGCAGTCAGAATTCAAATCATCCAACAACGTATTCAAGGCCGTCCTTAAAACGCTGGGAAAGACTCCAGTTCTCATCATTCCATTTCGGCCGCTGAAATAGAGCGCATTCGTCACCACCAGACACAGCAGCCGGGCTGGTTCGCAAGGTCTGGTTTGACATTCTGAACCTGGCAAGGAGGGGGCGTGAAGGAAATCGAGGATAAGAAAGCATTCATTCGTCATTAAAAAAGACGAAAATTATGATGAATATATTTGCTTGTCTTACAATGCAGAAACAAAAAAACATAAAAAGCCCACCGATCCCAACAAAGACTGCTACCGAGGATTCATGTTTGCCAATCCAGGGGACCCCCTTTGCCCAGTTAAAAGTTTCAGAAAGTACATCGCCAAATGCCCACCTGATGCCACATCCTTCTATCTTCATCCACTGAAAGCCCAACAGGACAAGCTTGACAGGAGAGATTGCTGGTGTTCCCACAAACCGATGGGTGTGAACTATCTTGGAAACATGCACATCAGCGGGGAAGTCGGGTTATCCAAAAGATACACCACCAATCATTCATTAAGAAGCACTCTAATTCAAATGCGGTCAGAGGCATGGCTGGAGAGCAGACAGATCATCTCTGTCACAGGGCACACGTGTGAAACAAGCCTGAGAAGCTACTGGGCACCTTCCGCTAAAGAAAGAAAGAAATGGAGCTTGATCCTCTCAGGAAACAAAAGTACAAACAAAAATCAAGCCAAGGATCACCAGGAAAAAAAACTCTGCTAATATGCAGTCCCATGCGCTTGATCTGCCGATTTCGATAACTTCACAATCAATGGAAACGTGCAGTTTAATTTTAACAAATAATGTATATAGTCCTATTTATAATCAATAGAAAATGAAACTGAATATACATAAATAGATAGTCCTGCTGCAAGGCTTTTTGTTATTAGCCCATTAATAGGCCTATAACAAATAAATAAATAGCCTAATAAATAAATTAAATAATATTGACGAACATGCTTTTCGGTCTCATTATTGCAACCTCTCTCTGTCTCTCTAATAATTGCACTAATAACTGCATTAATAACTGCATTAGTCTGCTATCAGTGGCTCAAACCTCCGTTACTAACTCTAAAATTACATTTTGGAATTAGCAACGGAGGCATGGGATACGATGCGTAAGAAATTAGTCCTACATACAAGAGCGTTTTAATGACAAAAACTTGACAAACGTCTTGAAATGCATCATTTGAATAATGTTTCGAGGTGTGGTAACTGTAGTATAAGCGGAATAATTGACGACAGGCCGTTGAATTATTAGAAAAATAATGCACACCCGAGGTGTAGCGGTTGACGGCACCGCAGAGGTGGACCGCATTACCACCTCAGGTGTGCAATATTTTTCTAATAATTCAACGGCCTGTCGTCAATTATTCCTTACCTAAATACTTAAAAAAAACACCATGAAATTACCATGATACATGTTCAAAAAAACATGGTAATACACCATGATGGTACTCTTTTGGTACTTTTTTGTTTAGTTACAGTTGTAAGAAAAAATTATTGGTAACACTTTATTTGAAGGGGTGTGCATAAGACTGACATGACACTGTCATAAACATGACATAACACCTGTCATGAACATGAAGGAGTCTTTATGAATGTTTATGACTGTTGTCATTAAGTGTCATTCGGTAAATTATGAGACTTTTAATGCAAAGTTGACATTGTTTAAAATGTCTTTGTTATGACAACTTGACATTACCCAAGACAAAAATGTCTTTATGAGAACTTGACATTAACCAAGAAATCATAACCTGTCAACCTGTCACAACTTTGGCCGGTATGACACCATTATAACTGTGTCATGAATATTTTACTTGTCCTCAAGTAAAGTGGAACACATTGTACTAGTTATAAAGATGTCATTAAGGGTTATTACACTGTCAAATGCTTTAAGTTTGATAATTAGACCTGTTATGACATATTTGTGACAGGTTGACAGGTTATGATTTCTTGGTTAATGTCAAGTTGTCATAAAGACATTTCTGTCTTTGTAAATGTCAAGTTGTCATAATCAAGACATTTTTGTCTTGGGTAATGTCAAGTTGTCATAACAAACACATTTTTTGTCTTTGTTAATGTCAAGTTGTCGTAACAAAGACATTTTAAACAATGTCAACTTTGCATTAAAAGTGTCATAATTTACCGAATAACACTTAATGACAACAGTCATAAACATTCATAAAGACTCCTTCATGTTCATGACAGGTGTTATGTCATGTTTATGACAGTGTCATGTCAGTCTTATGCACACCCCTTCAAATAAAGTGTTACCAAATTATTCAACCCTCATTGCAAATCAGGTTTATTGGCAAAATTTACAGACATTCAACTGTTTGCAATGAACAAATCAAACAATAGTAATTGAAATAGCTCAACACAACACAAAAGTGGTTTCCTCAAAATCAACTGAAAATGCAACTTCAAAATTTTAGTTAGTCTCAAAATTATTCAACCCCCTGAATAGAATCACTCACAGCACAAATTTGCAAAACAGGTATTGTCTCAAGCACACCTGATGCAACTAATCAAGGGCTTTATTAGTTGCACCAGGTGTGCTTGAACTAAAACACATGAAATATCTGAACTGGCTAAGGTTAAGTTAAGTTTTCACCACCCTTCACAAACAAGGAACAGGATACAAAAAGATAGCCAAGGCACTCAATGTGACTAGAGACACCGTTGGAAGCATAGTTCGCAAGTTCAAAGTTAAGGGAACACTAACCTGGTTACTCTACCTGGAGGGGCAGACAGAGGAAGCTATCAACGGCTGCAACCAGATTTCTGAGAAGACATGTTCAGAAAAACACTTGAGTGACTGCAAAAGACCTGCAGCAAGACTTGGTGGCAATAGGCACTAGGCAATAAGCAGGTTTCAGCTTGCACAGTAAGATGCCAGAACTCATACACCACTTCTGAACCAAAAGCACTCAAAATCATATAAATAAGCTACAGAGGTTTTGGGATTCTGTTCTGTGGAACTTTTCGGCCCTATGGATCAGCGGTGTGTCTGGAGGAAGAAGAATGAAGCATATGCTGAAAAGAACACACTGTCTACAGTTAAGCATGGTGGGGCTCGGTGATGCTCTGGGGCTGCTTTGCATCCTCTGGCGCTGGAAACCTGCATTGTGTGGAAGGCAAGATGGATTCATTGAAGTATCAGGAAATCCAAGGAAAAAACTTCATGCCGTCAGTGAGGAAGCTGAAGCTTGGTCGTCATTGGACCTTCCAACAGGACAATGATCCAAAGCATACCTCAAATTTCACCAAGGCTTGGTTGCAGAAGTCATCCTGAAATATTCTACAGTGCCATCACAGTCACATGGCTTGAACCCCATAGAAAATGTCTAGTGGGATTTGAAGAAAGTGGTTGCAGAACGAAAACCCAAGAATATTACTGAACTGGAGGCCATTGCTCATGAAGAAAGGGCTAAGATTCCTCAGAAACGCTGCCAGAAGCTGGTGTCTGGTTATACATCTCGTTTGCACCAGGTCATAGCAGCAAATGAGTGTTCTACTAAGTACTAAAGATGCTTGTCGTGAAGCGGTTGAATAATTTTGAGACTGCAGAAGTCATTAAAAGTTGCATTTTCAGTTGAATTTGGGGAAACCACTTAAAACATTTGTTGTGTTGAGCTATTTCAGTTTGATTTGTTCATTGCAAACAGCTGAAAGTCTGTAAATTGCCAATAAACCAGATTTGCAATGGGGGTCTAAATCTCTCTTATATTGCAATAAAGAAAATAGACACAATGAGTTGAAAGGTTGCTTATTATGACTCCAGAGCTCTTTAAGCTCAAGACGATGACAGTCAGATCAGTATATGAATCACACATCAGATAAATGCTAATGCAGCCATTTCAGCTTGATCCCTCATTTAAAGATTGTTTCAGAATGTACTTGTTTCTAAAGGACAGGTTTAAAAATAAAAAAAACTGTGTCTGGTACAGCCAGACAACACAATCTTATATATCTGCAGCAGAAACTTTCACAGATCATTGGTTGACGTTATTGGCTGGAGAAGTGCAGACCTGGGCTTCATTACGTCCTTTCTAATTGACCTTCTATTCTTGCTGATGGTGTTATTTTATCGGTTTCTGTCTTAAAGGAATAGTCCCTCCAAATATAACAATTATGGTTACAAGCCCTATTTATTTATCTCTCTATATATATTGTTTTTCTCCCCCTTTTTGGAGTTTAACAGCCCAAATATATCTTCATTGTATGGAAAATAACAATTTTGTGTACCTTTAAAAAAAAAAAGAACGTAATTCAGGTTTGGAATGACATGGAGGTGAGTAAATGATGACAGAATATTCATGTTCGGGTGAACTACCCCTTGAATCCATCTCAGAAATAAATACAAAACAATAGCAGGGGAGATATGTACTAAAATAATAGTCTAGACAGAAAATGACAGAATGTGTGTTTGTCTGGTGCATGAAGACTTGAGGTGTCTGTGACCATCCTATGGCCCCCTCAGGTGTCAGCTGAGAGCCTGTCTTTTGGGGCAGTGAGAAGACAAGAGAGAGCCAGAGAGAGTGCATGGAAAGGGCACAAGCACATTATCGTCTAGTTTGGTACCGAGGGTGCCAGACTATAATGAATAAAGGAGGCGATATTAACAAAAAAAAGAGAGAAAAAGAGGTGTGAGGATGCCAAGCGCTTGGAGAGACACAAAGGGACACGATATAAACCCTGATAAAGTCAAATAATTTTGGGAATGGAATACTAGTATGTGCTTTCTTCATTCTGCACTCTAAATACTGTGTGCTGCCTACTATTTTAAAAACAGTGTGTGAAACAGAATGCAGCTAAGTTTAATAGAAAATGTGTATGTCTTAACAAATGGCAGTTCTATCAAATAATGAATCAAAGAGAAAACAAATATGATGTTGCTTTTGGTTCATTGGCCACACTGGAAATAGAAGGTTGAGCGCATTGTCCAATATCCAGTGTGCCCTAGATGTATACTGCTGAGTATTTTGCTAAATGTACTCTAGAAGGTTATCCAGTTTTCTATACATTGCACACAATACATGCTCCATACTCCAAAACTAGTTTGAGTAGTATGTTCAACTATGTTCAGAATACTAGCATATATTGCTTACTGTATTATACTATACTCTGTTATTACTCTAATATTCAAAACTAGAATGTGAAATAGTATGCAATATCCAATGATACTGTATGCCAAACATGTTACGTTCTGCCACATCTCTATTTTTAATACTTACTCGGTTGAACAGTGAACAGCAGCATGTAACCCAGGTATTTAGTGCATACTGAATTTAAATAAACAATAACAAAATGTGCATACTGTGCTCAATACATATTACGGTCATATTAAAAATAAATACTTATGTTACAAATTTTCAAGAAATGTGTTAAAAAAAAGTGCAACGTTTAACAATCCAATTAATAAATTACTCATTTTGACAAATGTATAATTCAGGTATTCTATGCATATTACAAACTGAAAATGTGCATACTGCGCACAATAAACATACTGCAGATGTATAGTGTGTAATTATTGAAGGTCATAATAAAAATAAATAACCATTACTAAATAAATAAATAAATAATGTAATAAATGAATAAATAAATATTACTTCCAATTTATTCATCAAACTGAAATTGAAGGTCATATTGTGCATTGTGGAAAAGTGTATAGTGGGATACAGTATTCCACGTGGTGTGCTTTGCCTGAATACTCAACATTCTGATAAATATAGCATGTATTCCAGGTATTCTTTGCAGACTGAAAAGAATGTATACTATGCACAGTATACATACTGCAAATATAACATTCTGAATATACCAAAGGTATACAGGAACTATGGGCATGTTACATGCATGCCAAGTCATGGCAAGTCACAGCTGGTAATAACATATTACACATAATTATTCACATATTTAAATTATCATACTTAATCTAAATTTAAAGGCACAGTAATATCCTTTGGGTGTGTACAGTGCACACGATGCAAATTGTCACCCGAATAGTACAAGCATGCTGTACACATGACTTTCGCAGGTCACACTAAAGAGACGAAAATAAAGAGAAGGAAGAACAACAAATATTGCAATACCACAATACCAAAGACTGCAACAACAACAATAGAAGCCAACATTGACAAGCACTTGTGAGAGGGGGTTATTATGAGATAGCCGGAAATTTTCTTTATCGGTCATAACTTCTTGAGAAAGATAGCGAGGACTTTGGACAAAGATGAACATTTCTAAAGTGCAAGCGTTGACTGCCTGCATTCGTGCACGCTAACAAATGGAGGATACTTTGAAAAGCTACGTGTTCGACTGTACACATACGCTATAGAGTAAAAAACACGAAGTACACTTTGGGCTTTAATACCACACTACTCCATAGAGGACTGTGGTACTGGAGAAAAACACCCTGGCAGGTCTCTACGGTGTGTGCACGTTCATGGAGGTGTGGACAGCAAAAAGGCCCTGACATTAAGGCCGGGGTGAGGGGGTGTCCAAACACTCTGTTGGTAACACTCTCTCTCAGCAATGCTGGAAGTGTCAGCTTCCACCCAATCAATGGTTCTTACGGTAGCACTAACAGCGTCTAGACGACAGGGTCATTGACTGCTCTTCAGAACTGTGTGCGTGTGTGTGTGTGTGTGTGTGTGTGTGTGTGTGTCTCAGTACAGAGGTCGCACGCAGGGCACGCGCTCTCCAGCAGGACAGACAAGGCATTACATTGACCGTGCATGTGGGGGGAGATTGCTATCTCGTCTCCACATACCTCGACACACACACAATCTGTTGGCAGACTAAACATTTGACTTCAAAGGCCATGTGGTGAATTAAAGCATGTCTGTTCTGTCTGCGTGTCTGATGTATGAGTACACTAGGAAAAATGAAACTAAATTCTAAACGTGTGTCCTAAAAGGCCCAAGTTTAGACACAAAGATGGGTGGGCCTGACATTACAAAGTCTCAACAAAAGAGACACAAAAAGTTCACCAACACATACTTCATTGCTTGGTTCAAGCATTGTGAGAGCAATTTCAGTTCCTAAAATTCCTGTTGTACATACTTAACGTGCACTCTTGCATTACTGTGATGTTACAAACCTCAGTGCTCAAGGGAGTAATAGAGTTAACTTCAAATGTCTGTCGCTAAACCTATTCAGGATGCTATAAACATAAAACATTCTTGTTTCAGAGAGATTATCTAACAACCTGACACTAATAAGCATAAATTGCATAATACACAAAAATGTTGGGTAAATAGGAGTTAAAATAAGAGTTGAGAGTATATTAATGATTTTAGTCAAATCACAACATTACAAATTTTGATTTAAAGCAAAAAAAAAAAGTATTTAAAAAAATTAAACAAAAATACTGTGTAGTTAAAGAGATAGGTCACCCAAAAATTTTACAAAAAACGGTGTCATTACTTACTCACCCTTGTTCCAAACCTGTATGAGTTTATTTCTTCTTTTGAACACAAAAGAAGATATTTTGAAGAATGTTGGTAACCAGACAGTTGACGGTAAACGTTGACTTCCATAGGAGAAAAAATTACTATGGAATTCAATGGGTGCCGTCAACTGTCTGGTTACCAACACGCTTTTTTTTTTGGTGAATTTTTGAGTGAACTATCCCTTTAATACTTAATAACTTTAATGCTAATAAGGGAAATAACTATAATCTCATGAAGCATTCAGTACATGTATGTATATATACACTCACTTAAAGGATTATTAGGAACACCTGTTCAATTTCTCATTAATGCAATTATCTAATCAACCAATCACATGGCAGTTGCTTCAATGCATTTAGGGGTGTGGTCCTAACTCCAAACTGAATGTCAGAATGGGAAAGAAAGGTAATTTAAGCAATTTTGAGCGTGGCATGGTTGTTGGTGCCAGACGGGCCGGTCTGAGTAATTCACAATCTGCTCAGTTACTGGGATTTTCACGCACAACCATTTCTAAGGTTTACAAAGAATGGTGTGAAAAGAGAAAAACATCCAGTATGCAGCAGTCCTGTGGGCGGAAATGCCTTGTTGATGCTAGAGGTCAGAGGAGAATGGGCCGACTGATTCAAGCTGATAGAAGAGCAACTTTGACTGAAATAACCACTCGTTACAACCGAGGTATGCAGCAAAGCATTTGTGAAGCCACAACACGCACAACCTTGAGGCAGATGGGCTACAACAGCAGAAGACCCCACCGGGTACCACTCATCTCCACTAAAAATAGGAAAAAGAGGCTACAATTTGCAAGAGCTCTCTGTTGAGACAGTCAGATGGTAGATTCAGAATTTGGCGTAAACAGAATGAGAACATGGATCCATCATGCCTTGTTACCACTGTGCAGGCTGATGGTGGTGGTGTAATGGTGTGGGGGATGTTTTCTTGGCACACTTTAGGCCCCTTAGTGCCAATTGGGCATCGTTTAAATGCCACGGCCTACCTGAGCATTGTTTCTGACCATGTCCATCCCTTTATGGCCACCATGTACCCATCCTCTGATGACTACTTCCAGCAGGATAATGCACCATGTCACAAAGCTCGAATCATTTCAAATTGGTTTCTTGAACATGACAATGAGTTCACTGTACTAAAATGGCCCCCACAATCACCAGAACTCAACCCAATAGAGCATCTTTGAGATGTGGTGGAACGGGAGCTTCATGACCTGGATGTGCATCCCACAAATCTCCATCAACTGCAAGATGCTATCCTATCAATATGGGCCAACATTTCTAAAGAATGCTTTCAGCACCTTGTTGAATCAATGCCATGTAGAATTAAGGCAGTTCTGAAGGCGAAAGGGGGTCAAACACATTATTAGTATGGTGCTCCTAATAATCCTTTAGGTGAGTGTATATATATACACTCACCGGCCACTTTATTAGGTACACCTGTCCAACTGCTCCTTAACACTTAATTTCTAAGCAGCCAATCACATGGCGGCAACTCAGTGCATTTAGGCATGTAGACATGGTCAAGACAATCTCCTGCAGTTCAAACCGAGCATCAGTATGGGGAAGAAAGGTGATTTGAGTGACTTTGAACGTGGCATGATTGTTGGTGCCAGAAGGGCTGGTCTGAGTATTTCAGAAACTGCTAATCTACTGGGATTTTCACGCACAACCATCTCTAGGGTTTACAGAGAATGGTCCGAAAAAGAAAAAACATCCAGTGAGCGGCAGTTCTGTGGGCGGAAATGCCTTGTTGATGCCAGAGGTCAGAGGAGAATGGCCAGACTGGTTCGAGCTGATAGAAGGGCAACAGTGACTCAAATAACCACCCGTTACAACCAAGGTGGGCAGAAGAGCATCTCTGAACGCACAGTACGTCGAACTTTGAGGCAGATGGGCTACAGCAGCAGAAGACCACACCGGGTGCCACTCCTTTCAGCTAAGAACAGGAAACTGAGGCTACAATTTGCACAAGCTCATCGAAATTGGACAATAGAAGATTGGAAAAACGTTGCCTGGTCTGATGAGTCTCGATTTCTGCTGCGACATTCGGATGGTAGGGTCAGAATTTGGCGTCTACAACATGAAAGCATGGATCCATCCTGCCTTGTATCAACGGTTCAGGCTGGTGGTGGTGGTGTCATGGTGTGGGGAATATTTTCTTGGCACTCTTTGGGCCCCTTGGTACCAATTGAGCATCGTTGCAACGCCACAGCCTACCTGAGTATTGTTGCTGACCATGTCCATCCCTTTATGACCACAATGTACCCAACTTCTGATGGCTACTTTCAGCAGGATAATGCGCCATGTCATAAAGCTGGAATCATCTCAGACTGGTTTCTTGAACATGACAATGAGTTCGCTGTACTCAAATGGCCTCCACAGTCACCAGATCTCAATCCAATAGAGCATCTTTGGGATGTGGTGGAACAGGAGATTCGCATCATGGATGTGCAGCCGACAAATCTGCGGCAACTGTGTGATGCCATCATGTCAATATGGACCAAACTCCCTGAGGAATGCTTCCAGCACCTTGTTGAATCTATGCCACGAAGAATTGAGGCAGTTCTGAAGGCAAAAGGGGGTCCAACACGTTACTAGCATGGGGTACCTAATAAAGTGGCCGGTGAGTGTATATATACTGTATATATATATATATATATATATATATATATATATATATATATATATATATATATATATATATATATACACATACATACATACATACACACACACACACACACACACACACAAGTAGGGTTTTCTTCACGATAGCGATATACAGTACAGTATATTATCAAGTAGGCATATAGATGACTTCCTAAAAATAATTCTCAATACCTATTTCAATATCACAGCAAAAACTACACTATTCTAAATAATGTTAAAATGAACTAATCTTCAGTGTATTAATTAAAGTTACAAATAAAAAAAATAAAAAGTTTAAATAATGCAGGCTGTTGACTTCTGCAAAAGCATTTATCATTGATTAACAATTAACAACCTCATTTAGCATCACAGTAGGTTAGTCCTAACGGTTAATAAGTAATAATCATTAATAAAATCTATAATATTGTTATATTCTATACAGAAAAGCCTTAGAAATGTTTAACTTCCTGAGCAGTGAACTCACTAATGAACTAGGGAACAGACTGAGACACACCCTGGGTAGGCAGCCCACCAGGAAGTGAAAGAGAGCTCTAGTGAGGACTATCAAAACATGGGCTTATGACATGGATCGTGACATCATAACATCCATCCATCCTTCAATGGACCTCTCTCATCACTTCATTTGTATAGGGGAAGAAAAAAAGGACAGCATGTACTGTCCTACATCCCATCAGGTCAAGCAAATGTCATACAATTTCTCTTAAAAAAGCATAGAATACAAAACAGATTGTTTTGTTTATCTATTTTGTCAAAAAGCCCCATCTGCTTAAACATGATGAGTTTTGACATTTAAAACTCTGCCGTTCTTTTAGCTAGTGTTTTTAAGATTCGCCTGTTCTGTCTCTCCGTTCCTGAATGCATCTGATTGTATTCGCAATGTTCCGGAGCATGCAGCCTCTTTCTAAAGACGTCCTGTGTTAACAGATGACGAGAGACACAAGTCACAGCTGTACGTGCAGTACAATCTAAAGAATGAGGGCTTGTACAGTGCTGTTCTGTTCCGTTCCGTTCGCAGACACACACACACACACACACACACACAGATCTCAACTGAAACCATGCCAACTGCAGACAGAGTCTGCCACAGCACTAGCGAACATTTATAGTACAGTTTTCACACAGGAAAGGTGAGGTTTGTGTGTATGTGCAAGAGAGAGACACGGGGAGCATTAATGTGTGTTAGCATTTACGCATTGCTATTTAAAGATTTTGCAACAATTTTCACCCAAACGCCTCTGTAAGAAGTCATCAAGCACATGGTTTAGAGGTCACCCTTCTCACTCAAATAAGGCAGAAGAAGAAGGTGTCTAATTTGCTGCAAATGTAAGATCACCGCAAGTCTGCCTAGCAGCCTTGTGCGGTTCATACTAACTAGCGCCACCACATTGGCTCAACATATAAGTCTGTCCTCTGAGAAGGCGCACCAGAAGGGTATGGCCTGGGTCATAGGCTTTGCCCCGGGAGGGGATTAAAAAAAACACTACGCAGGCCTGAAGCATCTCCATCTGGACTTTCTATCAGAAATCATGTCCCACAGGCGCTAACTTGGGGCATGTCCATGCAATATGTTCTGCAAGTGCTAGCCAGATCTTAGCAGCACTGGCAAAAGACAGACAACGCTACGAAAAGACAAAGGCTTAATTTGTGGTATGAGACACAAAGATAGTCTGTACTGAGGGGTATAGCTAGAAGAAATACTGAAAGCATGTAGAGCTATGCTGTGCTTCAAAATACAAGATGAATTTTTATGGGTGAATCATAAATTCAAATTTGACCCCATTTACACTACTTTTTTGAAAGAAGTCTCTTATGATTATCAATGCTGCAATTATTTGATCAAAAATACAATAAAAACAGTATTTTTGTGAAATATTATCACAATTTAAAAAGAAAAAAATTTTCTTTTCTATCTGAATACATTTTAAAGTGCCCGTATTATGGTTTTTCGAATATTCCCTTTCATACAGTGTGTGGTATAACCAGGCCTAGCTGTTTGTGAATGATATAGGCCTAGCTGTTTGTGAATGTAAACGTTCTGCAAAGTTGTAAAGTCAAAAGTGCACGATAAATAAAGTTATTGTCTCTCAAAAGAAAGAATCGACTCTGAACTGCCTAAACGAGTCGTCTGTAATTCGAAACCCACTGCGTTTCGGTTCTACGTCACTAGAAAAAACATTTGCAAAACGCACACCTATGTTGAACATTGTTCGCCAACAAACAACTCGACCCACCCTCAAACACGTAGTTTTACTGATGACTGCTTCTCAAATCTTGGGAGTTCAACTTGTTTTTCACAACATGCTTGCTCTTGAAAGATGGGTCAGTACCCAGTTTATTTGGACCAACTTGCTCCTCAGAATCACAACCTGTAAGTATGAATAATTATTGATGTATATATTTTCCCAAAACACAGTTTTGTTTTATATTGTGTAAGTTTCTGGCTAACTCGCATTATGACTTACTTGAAATACTTCCATCTAATCAGCCGTGGGCCACTATAACCTAAAACTGTATATTAATGCAGATTGTCTGTCATTCTTACTACTTTTGAGTAAAGATAAAGGATGGAGCAAGATTTGTTTTGCAAACTTTAATGTTACATCAGTCATTCACGTTAGTGCTCGGCTAACGTCAACTGTCTGATAACACACATTCTTCTCAAAATATCTTCTTTGGGTGAACTAACCTTTTAATATACGACCTACATGATGAGCGGTACTTCCAGAGCAGGGCGGGGCAACCGCGGTATCAAGGTCCTGCACATACTCCCGCTCATGCAGACTCAATCACAAGCACAGTTGTCAATCATGACATTACGCCCTGTTTTCATAGTATCAAATTAAACTAAAACCATACTTTTTGAAAAAACGATTAACATCTACATAACGTAATAAAAACTACCTAAAATGTCTGAAACCATCTTTGGAAAAAAACTTATTTGAAGAGTAATTAGATTTTTTTTTAGGTTCGTGTCCCATTCGATTACATGGAGAGGGTGGGGTTTCTGACCTATACTTCCCCCAGCCACTAGGGGACAATCAAAATGTTTTGGCTTTAGTTTTCAGGACACATTTGGCACACTTGACTAGGACAAGGATGCGGTAGCCCTGTCCCAAATGGCACTCTAAGCACTCACAGTCTTCCTACAAGTCTGCACTTTCGTGACGTAGCGTCGCTTTGACTGTCAAGAAGAAGTCTGCTGTGGAGCTCGCATCAGTAAGGGCTCGGCAAAAGTGCGCATCGAGAGCGCATGACAAATGACAAATGGAACACCCTACAGTCTCATGGACTTAACAGACAGACGCACGCGGAAGCAATTGTTCAGTCCACAAGACTGAAAGTGCATATGAGTATATGCATATGAGGGCCGGTGTGGTATTCATCACAAAGGAAATGAAACAACCGCCAATAACACCAAGTAATCAAAGACGATTTTGCAAGAAATCTTTTATGAACCCTGAAATTTTACTTTACAGAAAAATCTTAGTGTGTGCACTAGGGCTGGCCGATTAATTTAATTTTCTTTTCTATTTCAATTTTGGCTTTCAAATAGTTGTGAAAATATGATAATCAAGATAAAACTATTATTGTGCAGCATTCTGTTTTGCAATGATGCTCTCATTTTGTGTTGTATTATAAATCCAGTGCACCCCTTTCCTTTACAGCTTGTCCCATCCTAAAAGCACAAACTTAACGTCCTGACTGTTTACTTGTCTTCAATAGTTGTTCAAGGACTTTTTACTCACATTATTTAGCCTAGTAATTTTTGCTGTGGTATCTAAATGATTTAAAAAAAAAAAAAAATTCACCAGCATCTAAAATGTTGGTATCATTACAACCATAAAAAAGGTTGGTTGATCAAAGTGTAGAAGAATAGTCTGTCTCAGTAGTGTGTGTCGTGCACTATACTGTGAGACCTTTCCCCTTCAGGCCAACCGAGTTTGGCGGAACACAAGCCATGGCGCGAGTGCTGTCCCGAGAGCAGTTTGACCGCACGGTCGGAGAGGGACGTCACGCATTCCCCGCCTGTGTCAGGAAGCTTTCCTGCTATGCTGTAGGAATGCAGGCTTCTATCGGCTTTCTCTCCTCGAGCCAGGAAGAGAAGAGGGGGAGGGAGGCCGTGCGAGAGAGGGAGAGAGACGTGGGCAGGCTACAGGCGAGGAGCAGTCTGCCTCGCCACTTATGGGCATGTTAGGTGGCAGCAGCACAAATGACCATACATGAGTCTGAAGCTGGTGGAAGGAGCCGATCACGATGACTGTTGATGTCACAATGCAGTTTTGTGGCATCTGTTGCCAGGTTTGGCCATCAAGCAGTCAGAGTTAAAGTACAAGTCTCATCTCATTCCATGAACTGTAATCAGGATCCCTGACCCCAATCTTTTTCATAGCCATAGCCATGTCTCAGGTCAGCTGATGAATGCTGCACCACCACAGCTGACTGAATGATGTCTACATGGATCAGCAAAGTCATCTAGACTCATCACACCACAGCGATCAAATTACAGGCCTAGTCTGGCTCACTCGCTCACCAGACATGAGACAGGGTTGGGAATGTTTTTATTCTATTTGTTTGTGTGGGGGATCGAACTAATGAACATGCAATTTTTCGCTGCGACGCGGAACATCATACTGCGCGCCCCAATGGTATATTATCAGTCCAAAGTACTGAAGTTTGCAAGGTATACGAATGTGCAAAACTACATGTTTTTAAACCTAATTTTTTTTTTTAACCTGACAAACCATTTTTAAAACGAAAAAGTCATGATGAAAGATGCAATGTAATGGCCATTGCCCATAAGGCTTGTTTACAAATGACAAATATTCTGTGCAAAAATTGTGCGCAATAAACATTTGAATGACTAGTTATTAATGTGTCTGTTCAGACCAACAGAAACATTTGCATACCATCAATAGAGTTTTTTTAACTTTTTTTTTTTTTTTTTAAATCGCACAGCAAAAAAAGCTCTAGTCAACCAAAAATATTTGGCCCTTGAATACTGCTGTATTTCTGCTTTTGCATAAGCACCACCTACTGTCAGAACATTTGCATTCCTGTGAACAGGCCTTTAGGCTTTGGTCGCTGGAGAGTTTTTAAAGAAATTAATTTAAGCACACAGAATGTCTCAGAGTGGGATTTAGCATCCTAGCATGGAGTGATGCTAATAGTGGCACAGATTACACACTTTATCTTGAAAGTTCTTCCGTACAAAAAAAAAAAAAATACAAAGTTTTATTCCCTAGTCAACCATACACTTGTTGGATGACTAGTTGACAATCCTGACCCATTCCTAAGAAAAGTTTTTGGGTTACAAATTGTTGCATGTTGAAAACAGCTCCAAAGGTGCCTGAATGCTGTGCTATTTCTTGGGAATTTTCAGTGTCAATAATGCATGCTTTTTTGGCTAATATTAACCACATTTGCATGAGCAATGAAAAGGAAAATTTTCTTAAAATTAACATCTTTCAATAAAAAAAAAACACTGTTACAACGTATTTAATGCTAATGGATTAAGCTAGAGGCTGAAAAGTTCGCAAAGGGGTCAGTGGCATAAAGACGCTTTTTTTTTATGTGCTACATGCTACACTAATTGCATAGCATTAGAATGTGAATTGTGACATCCGAAATTTCCAGGTCCTCTCCACAGGGGAACTGAAGAGTGGCAATGTGACGTTTACGAATTTAATAATTCTGGTTTAAGAGCCATTCAGCTGGAAGGCATCGGAGACACGGCTGAGGACAGACTACACTTCAATGGACACAAGAGAAAGCAGGAGGGCGTTCTCGGATTTAATCTCCATGAATAAATATGTTGGCAAGCAAAGGCTAGATATGCATCAACACTCTCTCAACATATAATATTTCATTCTGATCTTTCACTTGCTCTGCATTTTGGATGTGTGATTGACATTGGGCCATTTTTGTTTTGTTTACTGGCTCCCAAAGTAAAATCTACAGTATCAAAGAATAATATTATAACCGCAGAAAACTGTGCTGCTGGTGCAAATCCGTTCAGTTAAAAGTCTTGAATTATTTTTCAAAAAAATATTAAGATTAAAACCGAAAGACCTTGGCATTTTTCCAGTGCTGTGCATCCTCACAGGCTTGAGTCGGGTCTTGAATAAAGACTCGAAATTCTAAATCAAGCTCTGTCCCTAACACTCCCTCTTCCTGCCCAATGAATTATTCCTGCAGGAAACTAATCCATCAATAAGCCTTCAAAGCAAAAAGATGCGTTGAACCAGGACTCTGATCAATATTTATGGGGCATACATGAATAAAACTGAGCTTCTTCAAAGGCAGCTAAGAGAAACCTGCAGAAAGACAGAAAAGCCCTTTTTCTCTTCCTCGCCACAGCCGTAGATGCTAAAACCTGGTGAATTTGGAGTCTTAGCCGGAGCTAGAACAGAGAGACTCCCTGGGTGGACTGGGAAGGGTGCCTAAGATGGCTAAAAATAAAGATCGAGAAGGAAGAAGAGGAAAAACAGTGGCCTGTTAGTCCCTAATCAGTCTCCCAAGCTTAGGAACAAGTACATAGATGGCTTGTTGCTAACAGGCTTGTTCCCTAATGCTCCAGCACCACAGGAGTGTAGATTTATGTACCACATCTATTATGATGTAGTGATTGTTGATGGAAAGCATGTGAATGAGTCACAATAAGCACTGTTTGCTGGCTCTGCTCGATACATTATTACACCATGAAATCAAAAGCGAAGTTTTAGTCTGGTATATAGGCCTACATTTTTACAATACCTACAGTCTTTTCACAGGCATATACAAATTTGTATCTGTTGAAATGCTCTCTAAAATGAGAATGCCCCCTCTCTGACTTGAAATAGCAAATTATGGGCTGTTCAACAAAGTGAAACACTAGCTTGCTATTTACTGAATACTGTGCCATATTCACTGCATATTGAATACTATTCTTTAAAAAAAGCAAGTAAAACCGTAGGTTTTAACCTGTCATAAGCATTTCAAATAGTAGTATGCCATTAGTTATTAAAATTATAAATTAAAAATGATTATCTTACAGTTTTTAATTACATTTTGTAGCTTTTGGCAGTCCAATTGATGGACAAGTCAAAACTAAAGAAATGTTAAAAATTACAGCTGTAATCACTCATATCACATAAAAATAGAAGACCATTCAATTCACACACATTGCATTTGCCAGCCAGTGGCGTAAACTAAAGGCTTTTGTCTAAAAAACAGATTTTTCTGTTTCAAATATAAAACACATCAACTGTAGAAAGAAAATTTTATTTGCAAACCATTTCATAGCATCTTCAACATGAAATTAAAGACAAAATCCTGCTACAAATAAACCAACAGCGATATTATATCTGTATCAGTACATAAGCATGAATGGACTCCATAAATACACTGAAGGAGTGAGTCATGCGATCAACATATTTGTGGTAGGATTCGAAAGATTACTGTGTATATTTGCTCCAAACTGGACTGCATTTTTATCAGCTGTTTTTCAGTGGACAATGGCAACAATATAAGGTCACTGACAAAATACTGTGATGTAAAAACAAACTCATGCAAAAGAGAACAACAAAAACTGCAGCACCCAGCATAAACAGCTGGGCCAACTTCAGACAGGTCAACAAAAAACAAACCTTCAGGGAGGACAACTTTTATTTTTCATATCCTCTCAGCACTATCTTTATACAGTCATATCAGTGCAGAAGACTCTCTAGAGCAACATTAGCTGCAGGAAGTTATCCAGGCTTTGCTCATGCAGGCTCAGATGGAATTTCAGGAATTTATTCCACAATTTTGAGTGAAAAACTGCGTAATTTATGCCATGAATATGATCACACATGAATATGATAGACTTTGAGCAAGCCAAATTTCACTGGACGCTGCAAAGAACGAGAATGATGACTTTTTAAAAACATAAATTTGACATAAATGATAAAAATGCAAAGTGTACAAAATATGCAACCTCTTTCCAAGAGGTCACACTGTGACGTATCATTTATCTATTGGTCACACACGTGACACAAATTCGCAGGAAAAAGTTAACTAAACTCGAACTTTGTTTGGTACACAGCGAAACGGATGCAACTTCTTTGAATGAGCTTACATTTTCAGTGTCCTGCATTTGCATGTGTTTTAATGGAAGGCAATGGATTGAAGTGTAGCGTGAACACCCCCTTTATGTGTTTGAGGCCTGGTTTCACAAACAAGGCTTAGATTAGGCTAAGCCAGAATTAGGCCTTAGTTCAATTCGGACATTTAAGTAGCTTTTATAAAAGTGCCTTAGAAAAAAAACATTACTGGTGTGCACCTTGAGACAAAACAATGGCACTGACATGTTTTAAGATATGTAAACATGCATTTTAGTCTGGGACTAGGCTAAAGCCTTGTCTATGAAAGCAGGGGAAATGTTTTAAACTGATTCTTACTTATAGCTGAGAGCGTTATCTAATTATTCAAAATATTAAATAAATGAATATTTTCTGTTAAAAATGATTTTTTGTCCTTAATTACCCTCATGTCATTCCAAACCCCTAATTCCTTCGTTCAACTTCAGAGCACAAATCAAGATCTTTTTGATGAAATTCGAGAGCTTTCTGACCAATTTTTTAACCAAAGTTTCTGAAGAGACACGATTGCTTTACATGATGAAGAGATTGAATTTAGGCTTTTATTCACATATAAACATTCATCAACGGAAACATGATCGCTTGACGTCCAAGAAACAAAGGAGGTTCATTCCCATGTGTTACGCAGCACATTTGAGCTTCCGCAAGAACCAATGAGGTTTGAGTAAAGCAGGTTCGGTTGAGCTTCAGTTTATGTTCACCTGATCAATGTTTAAATGTAAATAAATGTGGAATGACATGAGTATGAGTGATTAATGACAGTATTCTCAGTTTTGGGTGAACTAACACTTTAATGTTGTTTTTAGGTGGGGTAAAATTAAATAAAAGGCAAAACTGAAAAATGAACAAAGCATTTCGTTCATATACCCCCTCTGTCACCTCACATACCCAAGTTTAGGAACCACTGCTCGACAGGACTAAACAAGACCAAGAGTTTGCTGGGTGTTTAACAGAGGTGGAATGAAATGGACATTGAGTGAGACAGAAAGTAGAGGGGTCAGTGTGGAGTATCACTTAATTTGGCAGCTTAAAGGGAAAGCACAGGCTCTGCTCCAAAACCTATTGAGCTGTCTTGCTGTCTGTCTACAAAGGCAACTGCCTTCTAAGGCAGCATCTGAAATGGAACATCACTTTTTGTACCAGCAGTGTTCCCATGATGCTTTAAAATAGTGCCTACTCAGGCAGCTCTCTAGTTTTCGGAACAAAGCCACATCCGTGTTATGGCTCTGGACTGTGTGCATCACTAGGAACAAATGAGGGAATCTGGGGCCTGGGGCTCCACATAATGCCACTTTATGATACTTCAGCCATGCAAAATGACCCCAGGAAAGAGACAGAGGAAGTTTTTCCAAGAATTACTGTCTAGCCACATTTTGAGGTACCAGTATAGGCGGAATTATGCATCTTTGTGAGACTGAAAGAGATTGCAGCCTCTGATTCACCTCTCTCTCAGACATGATGAATTATGAGTCTTCAAACTGGCCCCTGAGGATGTTATATACGCCTATAAGGGTAGGGAATAACAGTGTAAGAGTGCCATTACATGCCAAAATGACACAACCCTGCAATAAAATTTTTTTGAAAGCAAAGGATTTATTTTATTTTGCTTTGCTGTGTGTGTGTGTGTGTGTGTGTGTGTGTGTGTGTGTGTGTTTGTCGCAGAACATGAAACTGCATAAAAGTGAATACGATAGCAAAGCCTTATTGCCCCTCTTACAACAAATCTATTAAAAAAATAATGCAGAGATAGCATCCTGATATTTCTATTGCATAATACAAACTAGTTAAACTGTCACAGAGAAGTTATATTTCTAAGTGCATACTGTGTTTACCTTCTCTACAGAAACTTTTAATTAGACGAGGATACTAATGTCCTGGCTTTGCAGCATTTGAAAATAAAACCTTGATATTAGACAAGAAAGTTTAGAATGGCACAACCCCGTTATTCACCGCGTTTTTAACCTAAGAACATCGCAGTCGTGCGAGGTGGAATCCTGAACATTTATGCAGCATTAATAAATAAGCGACGGTCCCTTTAAGAACGTGAACGCGTCTTTTCCATTGCGACTGTCTGCAACAACTTCAATTGCTTTTTCCTTGCAGAAATGCAGCATATTTACTCCCTCAAACCACTCCGTGCCATCATCAAATAACTCCATATGATAGATAGAAATGGCTTACGTTTGTAAATATGTCGTCGTGATGGGGACCGAGCCGCAGAGGGAAGTGTCTCTCCTCCAGACGAGGCTGTCAAGAGCGTCTAGACTGACTGTCTCACTCTCATGGCCAAAACTCAGCAGAACACAAACTCCCGTTGTGTTCCAGTCAGTCCAGCCCTCTGTCTCGCTCTATGAGTAATTTACAACACACTAGAGCGACATCTGCAGGACAGGAGTACCAATGAGCCAACACGAACGTCATTAACAATATTTCCTTAGATAGATAGATAGATAGATAGATAGATAGATAGATAGATAGATAGATAGATAGATAGATAGATAGATAGATAGATAGATAGATAGATAGATAGATAGATAGATAGATAGATAGATAGATAGATAGATAGATAGATAGATAGATAGATAGAATGATTGTTGGTTTAACTTAAAAAGTAAGTTACCTGGTTGCCTTAAAATTGAGTTCAATGAAATAAAAAAATTTAGTTAATACAATGAGGAGATCGGATTAATAAATAGAAACTCAAAATATTATGTTATCTGAACCACATAAATTATCTAAGGTGATTTGACAAAAGATAAAAATTGTGATGATCATTTTGTACAGTGTTTAGATAGATGATGGATAGATTAGATGGATGGACGGACTAGAGTGTATATGTGTACAGACAATAATGAGAATGAAAAAGAAGGTATTTATTCAGCAACCGTTACAGCAATGTCTGCTTGTGTGTGAAGACTGGAGGCCAGACATCACCACCTGGAGTGAGTTTAACTGCATGAGTCCTGTGTGTGTCTAAGTCTGTCTGGAGGGATGAGACAGCATTAGGAAGGGGAAAGGGAGGTGCTAATTTTGAAGAGGTGTTGTGTCATTTACCCTCTTAAAAACGAATTTACCAAAACATGACTGAACCCCGTGGCAGGGATTTAACAAGTGTGTTTGCCATTACTGTATGGTTGTGTATGAGAGGATCCTTGCCAACCCAATGCAGACATGGCCACAGGGTTGGCAGGTGTGCAATCATGCCACAATACTGTGTTCTCTTGATTAACACACTCTCAGCAGCCTGAGGAACAAAGCCCTGACCAGTTACATCTGCCACAGACAGAAGAGGGGGAAAAAATAAACCCAGAACTACTGTGACCCCAATTGTTAGATCGGCTCAGTACTGGATGGCCAACACTGTTTTAACCTCACAAAATAAACAGTACAAAATTATTTCTTTGACTGTTGTTTTTATTATTATTATTATTATTATGAGACAAACATTTGGATCATATGTGAGGATTCATTTCAAGGACATGCCTCAAAATGTTCTTTCCTAAAACAATGCCCATTTTAGAACTATGATTTTTCTGTTGTTGTTGCATTGTTCCATTTTCATAAGAAAAGGACAGTTCTCTAATACTGCAACTCAAATTCTTATTACTAGAAGATAAACATATTTGAATACTGAAATACAAAAATATTTGAAATTATTTATACAGTACATCACAGTACCGTCTGTTTTATGTATTTTGAGTATTTGATTAAAAAACATTTAATAACTGCATTTTTTTAACTGTATCCCAAACTCAAAAATATTACAGTAAGGTATTACATTACACTAAGAATGTAAAAAAAAAAAAAAATTCAGATATAAATATTATTATACATGGTTTAAACAATGTTTTTCATGCTTGTTCAGTGAACCATAGCTAATTATTGCACATGCACCTGAAGAGTCCATAAGACACTAACGGTTTACAGGTAGTAGACAATTAAAGTCACAGTTACAATAACTTTGAACACTAAAAAGACCCTTATACTGACTCTGAAATACACCAGAAGATTCTACAGGTCCCTGATCACCTGTGTGAACATGCCTTATGCCTTCTGCAGGAGGACTGCAGATGTGGACAGAGTTCATAATGTAAGACGCCCAAGACAGTGCTACAAGGAGACATGAAGGATAGCTGATTGTCCTTGCAGTGCCAAACCCCCAGACGTGTTCGAGAACCTGCAAGTGTCTTGGTGGAAGAGTGTTGAAAAATCTCACAGCAAGAACTGGCAAATTTGCAGTCCATAAGGATGAGATGCACTGTAGGACTTAAGGCAGCTGATAAAGCACCAGATACTGACTGCTACTTTTGACATAAAGACATTACTGATCATTTAAAAGGAAAATGTCAGTGGGTTGACTGGCGGAGTTCACCATGTGTCGATGACGTAGCTGAGGTGCATGGTTGGGATCAGGCTCATTCATTTGCTCGATGAGAGAGGGAGGAGGCAGGAGGTGGCCCAGTCGAGATCCAGCTCTGGGGGAGTCCAAATGAGGGAAGAAGTACCTGTAGAAACAGAATGGAATGAAGCCCAACGAGAAACAGAAACGAGAAACGCTCACAACACAGACTCACAAGAACGACAGAAAAATGGACACAGAGGAAAAACAAAGAAACAAAGGTGAATGATGGTTAATGAAGCATCACAAGATAGCATTCTCAGGAGGAGTAAAAGAAATGTTACAGTTTCAACGCAATGAAGGTTTATCTGCAGAATCTGAGACATGATGTTAATAAATGACTCATCCTTCAGTTTGTAAAAACCACAATCATGTTTATCGACATGATTTTACAATGGAAGCCTATGGGGCAAGACAAAATAGAACCTGAAACTTTTTTTTTTAAAGGAGATACCTATGAGGGGACTACAATTTTTGTCCACATGATTTTATAGAGTTTATAGTTTTCATAATTTCATTAACCAAAAATTGGGAGATTATTTGCATCCAGCAAGTTTTGTAATTACTAGTCTACAGTTTTCTGTGATTTTGTCATTTTCCACTACTAAATATTTTAATTAAAAAGACTAAATGAATCAAATTAAAATGTATTTATTAAATATTTAGCCTAAATTAATTAGCCTCAGTATATGCCTACCTAGTTTGGGAATAAATGTTAATAAAAGGGAATAAAAGGATTTCAGTTTCTGCTAAACTAGACAATAAAGAAATTACTTGTTCAGTAACTTTTAATAGAAAAACTGCAGGATTTAATGTTCGAGCCTGCAGTCAACAGTGATTTATGTAAAAAGAAATCTGTGCTTTAAATGTATAGGGGTCATGTCATCTGACTGGGACTGAATCAGGATTTTGTTCACAGTGACATTTCAGAATTTTTTTATTAAAGTGATAGTTCCAAAAAATGAAAATGATCTAATAATTTACTCACCCTCAACAAGCCACCCTAGGTGTATACGACTTTCTTCTTTCAGACGAACACAATCGGACTTATATATTTTAAAAAAAGAAAATTGCTCTTCATAATGGGAGTGAATGGTGGTGCTGATTTTGAAGTCCAAAAAAGCACATCCATCCAAGCTTTGACGCCTCTCGCGGTTCAAACTAACAGGGCTGGGCAACAAACTCAAGTTCCTCTTCTCTTATACCAACAATCCTCCGACAATTCACTTAAAAAATTCTCGTTTTAGACTTCTTATTCGTGACCGGTGTTTTGTTTAGCTCTATCTTCTACGTTCGTCAATACGTCAGGTCGGGGTTACTCTTTCGCGTATAACAATGCAGACGGCCATCTGTCAGAGGCTAGTTATTTATTTATAAAGTTATAAATATGGATTTTTTTTTTTCTTACAGTAATGCATCGCTTCGCTTCAGAAGGTCTTTATTAACCCCCCGGAGCCATGTATATCCACTTTTATGATGGATGGATTCACTTTTTTGGCCTCCATTCACTGCCATTATAAAGCTTAGAAGAGACAGGACATTTTTTTTATATACAGTATCTCCGATTGTATACTTCTGAAAGAAGAAAGTCATATACACCAAGGATGGCTTGACGGTGAGTAAATCATGGGGTAATTTTCATTTTTGGCTGAACTATCACTTTAAGATAATATTGTATTTCTTTAAAATATTAATGTCTTTTCAGACCAACTTCTTCCTCTTATAAGGTATTTTTAAATGAGGACCACACACTTCAGAGAAACCTCAGAAAGGTTTTTATTACATAAATCAGAAATCAAAAACAAACTTTATTTTACACAAAAAAAAGACAGTTGCATTAGTCTCTAGAACTGTTCTAGAACTGAATTCCCAATTGAAAAGGCAGCACCACAAAGAATGTCATGGATGGATATTGCCAATATACAGAGTTAAATATCAGATGCCAGCTTTTCATTTATTCATGCACCAAAATTGTGAATTGAAAACTTTTGGTGATGGTTTATCAACGGAAATAGATATTTACCAGTTAAAATGTTTAATCATTGAATACTAGGCTTTAGAGCTGCAAAAAGTAGCTTTTTTCAGCACAAACAATCTGTGCCTACACCCTAAAATAGTTACTGAAATACTATAATAGAGTTAGTTTGACAAATTGAACATAATGTGCAAGTAATGGAGACTGCATATTTGGAGACTGAACAAAATTTTAGCAGAACTGAGCTGAATGACACAATGTCTCCCTCTAATGTCCACACCACAGAATACAGACCACAGAAAGATGGTGTTCTTTTCAAAGCCTGAAGTCAATTTACTCACCTTCATGCTGTTCCAAGAGCAAATTATTTTATTTCATTTTTTTTTTTTAAATGGGGTTTTAGAATGTTTCCTTTTGTGCACCACAGAAGAAACTCAGCTGTAAAAGTTCTGGAACAACATGAAGGCAAATAAACAATGACAGAATTTTGGGTTATCTGTTTCTTTAAAAGCATCTATAACAGTTTTCGGATATAGTCAATGGAAACCGGTGCAGACAATAATGCTTTGAAACTTCAAAATGACCTAAATGTAAGTATTAAAATAAATAATGAATACTGCATCACATCACAACAATTAATAAGAATGTCAATATTAGAATCATGTTTAGTGTCATTTCTTCAACAATACAAAAAATGCTCTAATGTCATGTGAGTGCCACTGAAGAGAACACACAAGCACAGTTCCTTTAACAGCCACACAACAGATTGTGGCGTCAGCACACACTTCTGTCAGATTAGTAGCTAGAAGAGTGTGCAGGCATCACACCGTGCAGAGGAGGGGTCAATGAGGTCTCGGTCCAATCCTGTGCATGCAGCAAGCAGCCAATCAGCATGTTATGTCGTTAGCCTGGCATCAGCTGAGCTTTTTTTCTGTTAAAAATAAGACATTTAATTATGAAAAAATAAAAATAAAAATGCAAATTCAGTCAAACGCATATATAATAAAATAAAAAATTCGGAACTCTTTAACACTTTCCCCACCATTCATAGAAATTTCTGGCTTTCCCTGTTTTACTGAAGGGGGAGCTATTACACATCTTACGCTAGTTCTGAATCTCTAAATCAAAACACAGGTGAAAAAGAAGCATAAATAAACAATACCATATTAAAAAAATAAATTAAACAAATGCATATGTAAAACAACGCGATCATCGTCATTAAACAGCACATAAATCAAACCTGCCTTATGTTACTAAATGAAATATCACCCAGAACGAGCTTTAGGACTGCAGCTTTGGGAGTGTCGATGGACTTTACCCCATCTATGTTTTGAATCAGATCTAGATGTACAGTCTTTGACAAAAAACACGATGTTCTCAGCTTTTCGCTCAAAATTTAGCTTTTTTGTAATGAACAATACCCACATTCAGGTGTTGATAAAGCAATGCATGAAGCCAGAATATATTTTTTTATTTATTTTTTTAAGCTGAGGGTCAGTGCCCGGTTGCATAAAGCACCTTAAGTGTAATTTTCCCTTAAGTTCACCCTTATGTTTCCCTTAAACCTAAGGGTGTTGCAGAAAAAAACCCGTAAGTGTTACTTAAGGGTTCATTTAAGTGAAACGTCATAAACACTTAGAATTTCCCTTAAATGCTGTTTTTTCCCTTAAGTAATCCCTTAAAAAGCGTTAAGTGTTGCATAAAACCCCTTAACGGTCATTTTCCTAAGTATAACTTAAGGTTTGGAAATCGTAACCTTAAGAGTAACGCGGACAAAAATAAGACGACATGGCTGAATTTATGGAACCAGCTGAAGATCATTATGTGCCAAGAATAATTTTTGAGAACCCTTTGGACCAACTTAGCGATAAAAAATTGTTGCAAAAATACCGATTTGATCGACATGCAATATTTGACATCGCTAACATACTAGATGGCTGTCTGTCTGTCATTACACACGACTCGCATGTAGACTATCACAACGTTAAGTCAGTACGTGCACGGAGAGTGTGTGGCCGACTCGAGCAGAAAAAAATTCACTGGAGAACGAGATGATTCTGTGTTTTAAAATGAATCATGACAGAAGAAAACATGTATGCTATAGAAATATACTCAGCTGTATTTCGAGAGACAGAGCCAGAAGTGCATTCACAAAACCTAAACATAATGCCAAAGCAGGAGACGCGGTGTTGCGTGCTAGCGTCACTGGACTGACACGTGATATGCCGACATGTTAGTGTTTTGCGTATCTATGGCAACAACAGACTTTTATAACGTGAATCCAGGATCGCTGTCGTGAAATACTTAAATGTTTCCCTTACCTAAGAGAACCGTTTAAGAGATTATATGCAACACCCTTAAGTTATTCTCTTAGGTAAGGGGAAATCGCCCCTTAAGTATCATACTTAAGGGAAAAACTTAAGGTGCTTTATGCAACCGGGCACTGATTTTTTGCATCATACAGCAAAATATTCTGTGGGCCATGAAAATTGCGAAAATTATCAAAAATGCTGTTAGTGGTTGGCAACTTTTTTTTAAAATGCTGGCGTGGAAAGAGTTAAGTAATGTGAAGCAGTAGTTTTTGTACCTTAAAAACAAAACAAAAACTAATGAATATGCCAGACCAGACCTATTCATTTGTGATGAATACTTATCTTAATTCTATCCATTTTCATATTGAAATTTTATATTTTAACCGTTTCAAGCTAAAAGAACTACATCGAGGGTCATAGTGTTCATCTCTACATCACCGCCACATACCTGCCAGCAGAAGCCGCCCCAGCAACCATCTGAGCAGCTCCAACGCCCACAGTGCTCAGAGCAGAAGTGTGTCCAGAGGAGCCGTTCACTGGGCTCCCGTCTCCTCTCAGGATCCATGTGCACTTCCAGTTGTCCATATAATTAGCTGCAGACAAGATGAACCAGAATTCACAGTATAATTTACATTATGTGATGTATATCATTTAACATATCAGACTGGGATATCATTAGTCCATATCATTTCCCCCCCGCTGAGCACCCTTATTGACAGCAGAGATTAAAAGTAGTTTTATAGTGGTTTTATGAAGTCTGGCATTTTTATCGTAAGATTGGGTAATGATATTAAGGTACAATAAAAAAATATATTGTAAAATCATTCACAAAAAGATACATCATATAACACGTAGAAAATGTAGGTGAATTTTCCTTTTATTCTGACTTTAAAGTGGAGCTTAAAAAAAAAAAAGATTTTTTTATTTTATTATTTAAAATCACGATCTCGATTCAAAACACCCAAGCGATCTTATTTCTCAATGAAATCTTTGATAAAAATCACAGCAAAACATCACTGCCTCTGACCCAGAGAGGACGGTTGTCATGTATAGGTATGAAACAACTTCAAAAACAATCTTTTCAACCTCACAGTATAATTATTTCTGTTTTACAAATATTTAAATGATCACAGAAGTACTCGGATAAAAGTTAATAGTTCGAATATAAACACTGATGTCTAAGGTAGCGATAAAAATAGAGCAGATTGGAACCACCTTTTGAAAGTAACTTGGCGCTTCAAACAACAATTGGATCAATTAAATCCCTATTGACTGTTAAAAAAAGTATTTGTCATTAAATCATAAATACTTCACTTGAACAAATCTCTTGAATGAATGAGCGAGTGATTCAATTTATCCAGAATCGTGCAGCTCTACTTTAAAGTTAATACATTTTGATGAAAGCTAAAACCTATTTGTAATATTATATTACATTTTTCATAGTAAATGAAAAGTAACACTGGCATTTATACATTAAAAGAGTTGGACTGTAAAGAGAATATCTATATAAGCAATGATAAAGATGTGAATCAAAAGATTCACTCAGCAGGAAGTAGATTGAGTTGACGGCTGACCTTTCCAGAGTCGCACGCAGCCATCATCTCCAGAGGAGGCCAGGAGAGTACTGGTGATGTTCCAACTCACGCGCCACACCTGAGAGTTATGACTGTCAAACTGAGCCATCACTTGCACCTCAAACTTAGTGGGACCAGAGCTGTTGGCGCTGTCTCTCCTGTCAGACACATAACATGAATCAACTGTTCCAAAAAGATTCTTACAGTCAGAGTAAAACATGAGTGGCGTTTACCCATGTAAAACTCAGCATGGTGAAGCTAGGGCGTTGACAGGTGGTAGCTTAGAAGTTAGCTTATCGCTATTGTGAGTGGTGTTTACTAGGGCTGCACGATATTGTGAAAAAACTGCCATTGCAAAATTTTGTTTTTCTGAAATGTAATTGCCTACTGTTATTAGTTACCATTATAAATGTGGTTTGGGTTATTTTATTTGGATTACTTCATCAATGCAAAGCAATTTCCTTTTAATTTGATTAGTAACTAATTGAATTACACATTTTACCTCAGTAATACAAATAAATACAATTACATTAATTTTGTAATTTGATAACATAATTGCATTACAAGTGACTAGTCACTCCTCAACCCTGCATACATTTTGTTCTAAAATATATTACCCCCTCAAAGTTGTTTCATTTTGTTCCAATTTTATTTTCAAAGTATTCAAATAACACAAAGCGCATAATTCAATCATATCTGACATATACTGTAAAGCTTCATTGTTAAACACATTTAAATATGTATTTGAATTTCTATTGAATTGCAATTCTGCTTCCTTTAATTCAAATTCGAATTGTAATTCTAATCCTGTTTTTGACATCAATTCAAATTCAAGAATTGAAGGGGTCATTCTCAATTCAATTCTGAATTGTGCACAAGCCTGATATATATACAAAATTATGAGGCATGTTATTATTTTCACACACAAAAAAATGGCTTTAAGACAGTTATTTATATCTTTTGCTGTAGTGTGCCAGTAGGAAATATCAGTTTACATTTCCAAACATTCCTTTTGCCAATAATTGTTATAATCCAGTGAGATATTTGTATCCACAAGGAGTCTGACAACAGCCGATATGCTCCACACAGAGATCTATCTGATCTCATCGTCATAAAGTACATTTGGGATAACATGAAGAAACAGAAAAAACTTCAGCAACGTTTTCAAGACACTTAGAGAAACCTACCTGCAAGCTAACTGAAAAACTATGTGCATGTGTACCTAGGACAAAAGCTGTTTTAAACGCAATAGGTGGTCACACCAAATATTGACTTGATTTAGTGGTTAAAAGTTCATTGATAAACAAAATCTATTTATGGCATGATTACATAGCATATAGCATTTTTACATAAGTGCCTAAAACTTTTCACAGTAGATTTGCAGGTAGGTTTCTTCCAGTGTCTTGGAGACGTTGCCACAGTTCTTATGGATTTAGTCTAACTGTAAAATGACATTAATATTTATGTTTCTATGTTTTCTTTCACTTCTTTGTTTTCAAACATTGCATATATTTCAAGCATATATTTAATTAATTTGCAGACTTCATGATTTGAAATTCACTCCAACCCATTCTGCAATTCCATTTTATGTCAATATATCACGCAGCCCAGGTGTTTACAAGCCCAAGTCAAAAGATCCCACCCTCAAGTCCCTATAAATGGCGTGAGCCCTTCCTTTAAAGTCTTTTTTATTTTCAATGTTGTTTTAGACAAAATATCTTCTGTTATGTTCCACAGAAGATCAAGAGTGATACATGTTTGAAACCACATTAATTTCAGAATTTACTTTTTGGGTGAACGATCCCTAAGATGACCAATTTGAGTGCTTAGCTTTCTTACTACTGAGCGTGATATCATATTTACCTCAATGGTATGAGTTTGAAAATGCGGACGTCTTTGGTCGCTATCGCCAGCACATGGAAGGATCTCCCAAGATTAGGAGCAAAGGCGATGTCATGTACTGGGTCAGTCACAGTCATCAATGTCTCTGCTTTGGCATACTTCCTGAAAGTCAACATAAACCCATTAGAAACATGATTATAACAGAAAAACAGAAATTAAAGACCTGGGCCCATATTCTTAAAGCTTCTAAGAATCCTCCCAGAAAACTCCTAATTTATCTTAAACATTTCTACATAGGAGTCTTAGCTTAAGAGCGATTCAGGACCAATCAGAGAATAACTCAGCGAGGAAAAGACAAAAACTGTTATCTTAGTGAGGAGACGGGGCTGACCCCGTCGCTAGGTATGACACAGTCTTTTGAAGACTGTGATTGGTTGGTTGTCCAAGAAGAAGAAAATAATAATAGGGTCTATTCTAAGCCTTCACTTTGAAATTACAAGAGTAATTTTTCCTATTTTACCATACTCTCTCTCACACAATATATATGTATATTCTTTATTTTTTTTATTTACCATGCTGTTAATGTCGTAATTAACAGATTTGATAGGAAATGAACAGCGATATTTCATCAAATGTTTGTGTGATCACTTTGCTTGTATAAGGTTGTAACAGACATAAATCATCACTGCTGCATAGTTGCATTTTTCAAGTTGCCAAATATGTTAATGTAGTGATTACTTACATTCCTGGCACTATGGCATTTCTGAAATGTTAGTGTGTCTCTAATAAGATCAGTCACAAACATGATCCCTGCACGACTATGAAGGTAGATTTGTTTCTTTATTATTCAATCAAAAAAAAGGTTGCTTCAATCCAAAAAAATATTTTCAATTAAAAAAACCTTCACTTCAATGAAAAAAAAACTTTCCAATCAAAGAAAAAAAGTATTTGAATCCAAAAATATATTTGAGACTCAAAAAAATACATTTGAACACTGCTTTTCTTTGATTGAAAATGTTTTCTTTGATAGAAGTCCATTTTTCTTTGTTTAAAGCAACCTTTTTAATTGAAGTAACATTGTTTTTTGATTGGACCATATAATGGGTAGGACATTTGTGTCTTTATCATTCAATCAAAAAAGAAGTTGCTTCAAACAAACAAACAACAGAATCAATCAAAAAAGTCACTTCAATGAAAAGATAAACATTTTCAAATATAGAAAATCGTTTTTGAATGCAAATAAAATATTTGAGACTCCAAAAATTGCATTTGAACACTTTTTTTTTATTATTGAAAATGTTCTCTTTGATTGAAGTAATCTTTTTTGTGTTTGGGCCATACATGGGTAGGACATTTGTGTCTTAATCATTCAATTCCAAAAAAGTTGTTTCAATCAAAAAAAATATTTTCAAACAAAGAAAAAACTGTTCAAATGCAACAAAAAAAAAAATTACCCCGTGAATAAAAAAAGTATTGAAGAGAATGTGTTTTTTCGTTGTTTTAGTTTTTTTTTTATTTGAAGTGCAAAAAGTTTTGAAGTTAAATTTTTTTTGATTGAATCATTTTGACACAAACGTTCCGCAGTGGGCGGGTGCTTCTCTATTGGTCAGACATGTTTGATTGACAAGTGTCTACACCAACGACATCTCTCTGACAAAGAAGTCATGTTCGCCACTCGCCAGCAAGCTTTTTGCCAGCAAGTGGAGGGAGCAGCCGTGAAGTTGTCGGCGTATTACGGAGCCCGGGCTAAGTCACCTGTTGGAAAAATAATAACAATCCGAATTTTCAAACTGTTCCCTCGGTTTAACAAATCGTGCCCACTTATTAATAAACGGTACCCACGAGTTCCTAATCCGCGCTCTCAGATTTGTAAACGCACGCTTCAGTTTTTGCAATCTGTACCCACAAATTCATAAACCGTGCCCACGCGTTTGTAAACTGTAGGCTACTAACGGATTTGTGTCTCGCCCACATTTTAGAAGAACACCAGGGGGAATTGTTAACGAATCTTATTGTATTGTTTTATTGTGTATTAAGTGGAATACATCAAACTGTCTTAACTGCGTCTGCATGCTTTAAGTGATTCTCAGTTGTAGCGGGTATGGGGTGAGGCGAACTTACACTGAATATTAATATTAGGCCTAGGCCTATATATAAAACATATATATAGGCTATAAAATATATATTTTTCAAAAAGAGCCTCATTGATTAACTTTGCATTGGGCCCCAAAGAGGCTCAATGAGACCATTTGGCAATGAGCCAAAATATATATTGTATAAGTTTTATATAGGTCTAGGCCTACTATATGTATATATATAGCTGCCAACTCTCACGCATTGGCCGTGAGACACCCGCATTTGAATGGTTTCACACGCGCACATGCCACAGCCCCGATTTCTCACGCTGAAGTGTCAACCCGGTCGGTCAAATGCCTGAAAGATGAGTTTATCTATAGATCAACGTGTTGAGGCACTCCTGATGAATAGTTATACCGCAAATTTGTTCAAATCGGTGGTAATCTAGAGCGAGCGTGCATGTGAGACAGAGACTCTGCTTCATACCGCGTAGGGCGCGCGAACAGCAGAGAGAGAGAGAGAGAAAGAGAGAGAGAGAGAGAGAGAGACCTTGCCTAATACTGAGAGTTAGAGTAGAGTTCAAAAGATGGCAGGTATGTGTATATATACGATATTTTTTGTTAATATTCATTACCTATAGATAATTATACAAAAAGTAGTAAAAACACATCTAACAGAGCATAAGTTGTTTTTTTACAACATTATGTGCTTTTTTTTAATTAACAAAATGTCAATCTTCATCTTTATAACAAAATATACAATACAACCATCTTCAAGACAGGATTGTCACCTTAAAAACAGTCCTTTGTGTGGTGGAACAAGCAATGCTATGCTTAGCATCTTGATTGAATCTGTATTTGATCATTTTAGTTCTTTATTCTAATTATGTTAACTCAACTAATTTAATGTAAAAAGGATACTAATTAGGCTACTAAGTAAATAATGTCAACTAAATGTTGCTTATTGATAAATTAGTGTTTTTGTTTTTTACAAATAACGGGGCATTTTAATTCTTTATTAATAAATTATAATGTTTTCTAAATCAGTGTCAGCAAACATATCCCCGCCATCTCCGCTGTAAAGGGGTGCCTTGAGAAATGCACCTTTCATACAGATTACATAATCAGACGGTATGCTATTTGCTTTCGATTTTAATTTGTTCGTTTAAAAGTGGACATTTAAGCTTTATATAGCCGAGGTATTTTTATGTCTGTGAGGCTATACGCTGTTTTTCAGTTAATTTATGAGATGCGCTCCATGTCAGGGAGACCATGAAAGTTATTTTACAAAAGCACATTGTTTTCTTGTTATTGTGAGTTAACACAAATAAAATGTATTATTCTTTTCTGTATGACCAGAAATTATGGAGTATTTTAAGTTGTTTCCACTGTTGATAGGAAAATGTAGCCTAAGTGATCTCGCCGGCGCCTCCATGCAGTGCGCTCTCCACGAATATGTTGAAATAGACGATTTAATATGAATGATGAGCGTCAAAGTCTTGTGGTTATTTGTGATAATTTTAGCAATTTATTATTAGTATTGTCTAACGTGTATTATGACTTATATTTGACAAATTGCTTTGTTCCTTTTTTTGTAAGTTTTGGACAAAAGCGTCTTCTAAATATGTAGCCTAAATTGTAGGCTAATAATAATAATAATTATTAGAGTTTATAACTATAAATGAGTTCACTTAGTAATACAGTAATATGTTTGTCATAAAATAAAATAATTTTAAATAAAATAATTCATCAATACTTTATTTGCATAGGCTTATTAGCCTATTAGTCTATAACCTTACCTTTTACAGTTTTGGATAAAATAGGTAATAATACAGGTTAGACAATAATAATAAAGTGCTAAGATTATCACAAAAGATTTTGATGCACGTCATTCATATTAAATCATAGGCCTTTTCCACCCCATACCTGCTACAATTGAGAATCACTTGAAGCATGCAGTCGCAGTATAAGACAATTTGATGTATTCCACTTAATAAACAATAAAAATTATTGTCTAACCTGTATTATGACTGACATTTGACTAATTGCTGTGTTCCTCTTTTTGTAAGTCGTTTTGGGTTAAAAGCATCTTCTAAATATGTAGCCTAAATGTAATAATCAATTATTTTTTTTATTTTTATATAACCTATATTACAACCTTTTACAGTTTTGGAAAATTAAAGTTTATAAACACAACGCAATGCGTAGCCTAAATCTGCCGGCACAGACTGGGGGAGGAGCCACAAATCCGTGAGTACAGTTTACAAACCCGTGGGAACGGATTGCGAAAGCGTGGGCACGGTTTATGAATTTGTGGGTACAGATTGCAAAAACTGAAGGCACGGTTTACAAATCTGAGAGCGCGGATTAGGAACTCGTGGGTACCGTTTATTAATAAGTGGGCACGATTTGTTAAACCGAGGGAACAGTTTGAAAATTCGGATTGTTATTATTTTTCCAACAGGTGACTTAGCCCGGGCTCCGTAATACGCCGACAACTTCACGGCTGCTCCCTCCACTTGCTGGCAAAAAGCTTGCTGGCGAGTGGCGAACATGACTTCTTTGTCAGAAAGATGTCGTTGGTGTAGACACTTGTCAATCAAACATGTCTGACCAATAGAGAAGCACCCGCCCACTGCGGAACGTTTGTGTCAAAATGATTCAATCAAAAAAAAATTAACTTCAAAACTTTTTGCACTTCAAATAAAAAAAAACTAAAACAACGAAAAAACACATTCTCTTCAATACTTTTTTTATTCACGGGGTAATTTTTTTTTTTGCATTTGAACAGTTTTTTCTTTGTTTGAAAATATTTTTTTTTGATTGAAACAACTTTTTTGGAATTGAATGATTAAGACACAAATGTCCTACCCATGTATGGCCCAAACACAAAAAAGATTACTTCAATCAAAGAGAACATTTTCAATAATAAAAAAAAGTGTTCAAATGCAATTTTTGGAGTCTCAAATATTTTATTTGCATTCAAAAACGATTTTCTATATTTGAAAATGTTTATCTTTTCATTGAAGTGACTTTTTTGATTGATTCTGTTGTTTGTTTGTTTGAAGCAACTTCTTTTTTGATTGAATGATAAAGACACAAATGTCCTACCCATTATATGGTCCAATCAAAAAACAATGTTACTTCAATTAAAAAGGTTGCTTTAAACAAAGAAAAATGGACTTCTATCAAAGAAAACATTTTCAATCAAAGAAAAGCAGTGTTCAAATGTATTTTTTTGAGTCTCAAATATATTTTTGGATTCAAATACTTTTTTTCTTTGATTGAAAAGTTTTTTTTTCATTGAAGTGAAGGTTTTTTTAATTGAAAATATTTTTTTGGATTGAAGCAACCTTTTATTTGATTGAATAATAAAGAAACAAATCTACCTTCATACACGACCTAATGGGTAGCGTCTTATTAACTCAATGACATGCATTGTGTGCAACACATTTATTCTCCCTCTCGACGTTTCATCCATTTTCTCCGCTGCTAAAGAAATTCTTAAATTGTCCTCGTCCGTTCTCCTAACAATCTTGGACCTTAAGACCTCATAAGGGTTAAGATGCTTTCTGAATAACTTTTTTCTTTACTAGGGTATTTTCTGTAACTTTGAAACTGTGACACTTCCATGAAACGAAACTCATACCTTGTATTTTCATTATACTCATAGATTTGCACTTTGCCACTGTATGTGACATTGCTGTCGTCACTGCCCACAGCTATCATTGGAGGATGTGCTCGAGAACTAAAAGGCAGAACAAACAGTTGTGACAATCAAGAATACTTCTTTCATATTCATATATTATTGTGTGTGTGTGTGTGTGTGCGTGTGTGTGGGTGTGTGTGTGTGTGTGTGGATGGCGTTCAGACCTGGAGGGGTTCCATGAGATGCAGGAGCATGAGAGCTTGCAGGAGATCTCATGCTGCAGTGACCACTGGCTGAGGTTCATCACATCAGGGGCCTCATAGATGCGCACCACACCGTCTGCAGAGCAGGTGGTCAACATCAGACCCATGTGCTTTGGTGCAAACTTCACATCGGTCACTGATGTCCGACTGTCCACAAGTGTGGTTCTCTTAATCTGGAGAAGCACAGGAGAAATTAATAGAAGCTCAAAAACATGATTAATTACCAACTTCATTCATGAATTCATAAGTTACCCTCAAAATGATAATTTTACATTTGGCAGAAACTTTATGCAAAGCAACTCTGAAATCAATGTATACTCTTGAATTATACCATACTTTTCACTTCATGCACTTCATTTGATTCACTGGGAATCAAACTCATTGCTAGCACCATGCTCTACTCTTTGAGCAACCGGAAAATAGTTCCCTAAAAAAGGGCCTATTAAGACATGGAACATTTAAAAATCCAGTCAAAAAGAAAATTGTCCATGTTTTAATTTAAACCCTTTATTATGCAGCACTTTGTTTGCCAAAAAGGAATTTAATATTATACAATTATTTGATTACATTTTAAAAGACTAATTCAATTGTTTTATGCGTTCATTTGATTACCATGATTTTTGATAATACATTTTTATTAAAACATAGAATCCAGAAAACAGACAACACAAAATTTCTGAAAAGATAAAACATTTAATAGGGCACATTTATTGTTAAAACTTTAATAAACACAGAATTTGGCAAAAAAATAAAAGTGAATGATTTTACATACCCAGTGACTCTGACCCCGCTGTTTATCATTGGATTCACCGACTATCTCCTCCCATACAGCCGCAGTGCGGTCAAACGAACAAGATGCCAACACCTGACCGAACTCAGGATGCGCCCATGTCACCCTCCAAACAGAACCACTATGGGTCTAAACAGAAAGACAGAAGAATGAGGTTTAAAACCGTTTCAGGAATTCCTCAAATAGGGTGTCTTTGATCAAATTAATTAAATTATTTTCACATTTAGTGAGCTGCTTTTTTATCCTCGAGGTACACAAACTTTTTCCCTGTTTCAGAGACAAGGTTTAAGCCTAGTCCTAGATTAAAATGCATGTTTGAGAATATTTTAAAATATGTCAGTGCCATTGTTTTGTCTCAAGATGCACAGCAGTAATGTTTTTTTTCTAAGGCACGTTTATAAAAGCTACTTAGATTTCCTTATTGAACTAAGGGTTCATCTAAGCCCTGTCTGTGAAACCAGCCCTTTAACTTTAAATATTTTTGTTTGGCAAAATATTTGTATCCCACCTTTTTAACCAACGTATGAATGAGGGTGCAAACTTAAGTCAGTTATGCAGTTTAGGGTTACATGAAAATATACCCCAAAGCACATAAAAGTAAAAAAAATAAAAATAAAAAAAATAAAAAAAACCACACCTTCCAACTGGCAGTGCAGTGCCATTCTCCATCATCACCTTTGTCCCAGACCTAGAATAGGTTCACAATAGACAAACGTTTGTCAACAATATGAATTACAAGTGTGTAAATAAGCTAAATAACCACAGCCTTAACCTCAGCTCCTCTCTGAAGCTGCTATCAATTGAATCCCCAAACTCCAAATCTGTCAATCCATCTCATGTGATGCAATAGAGGCTGCTTGATCCTTTCTGGATTTCACAATTTTTGTGTTTACCCATGTATCGCAAGACCATCTGTTTCGTTTTTCCTTCTTATTTTCACTTTATTTAACCCTAAACTTTGAGAGCTCTTGATAATTACATTTGAAGTCAAATTTTAATTCTAAGGAACAAGAAATTGTTTCAATACCTTGACATTCTCTCTCAGTTTTGTTTCAAGCAGTTTAGACCATCCCGAGCTGAGATATTATTGAGGTTTCCGTAAACATCTGTATGACCAAAATTTGTTGTGGGCCATGACACAAAGATGGCGGTCACGGTTAAAGTCTGAAACGGTAGTTGCAAAAGTTTTTTATTCCCTATTGTGATATACAGTTATAATCTAAATGATATCAGATTTATTGGCCAAATTTGTAGACTTTCAGCTGTTTGCAATGAACAAATCAAAGTACTTGAAATAGCTCAACACATCAAATGTTTCAAGTGGTTTCCCAAAATTCTACAGAAAATTCTACTTTTAATGACTTCTGTAGTCTCAAAATTACTCAACCGCTTCACGACAAGCATCTTTAGTACTTAGTAGAACACTCATTTGCTGTTATGACCTGGTGCAAACGAGATGTATAACCAGACATCCGCTTCTGGCAGCGTTTCTGAGGAATCTTAGCCCTTTCTTCATGAGCAATGGCCTCCAGTTCAGTAATATTCTTGGGTTTGCGTTCTGCAAACTTCTTCAAATCCCACCAGAGATTTTTAATGGGGTTTAAGTCAGGTGACTGTGATGGCCACTGTAGAATCTTCCAGGACACGTTGCTCACCATGCTTAACTGTAGACAGTGTGTTCTTTTCAGCATGTTTCATTCTTCTTCCTCCAGACATACTGATCCATAGGGCAGAAAAGTTCCACTTTTGTTTCTTCGCGCCACAGAACAGAACCCCAAAAACTCAGTGGCTTCTATATATATGATTTTGAGCAAACTGGAGCAGACTTTTGGTTCAGAAGTGGTGTATGTCTCTGAGTTCTGGCATCTTATTGTGCAAGCTGAAACCTCAGTGCCTATTGCCACCAAGTCTTGCTGCAGGTCTTTTGCAGTCACTCAAGGGTTTTTCTGAATCTGCCTTATTAGAAATCTGGTTTCTGTTGTTGATAGCTTCCTTTATCTCCCCTGTCCAGGTAGTGTAACCACTGTTCCTTTAACTTTGAACTTGCGAACTATGCTTCCAACAGTATCTCTAGGAACATTTAGTGCCTTCGCTATCTTTTTGTATACTGTTCCTTGTTTGTAAAGGGCGATGATATCTTAATTTTTTGGACCATTCTTTCGAGCCATATTTCTAACATGCATTCAAACGTGACACTCAACAAAACTAACCAGTTCAGATACTTGCAGAAACCACTTGAAACATTTATTGTGTTGAGCTATTTCAATTACTTTTGTTTGATTTGATCATTACAAACAGCTGAAAGTCTGTAAAGTTTGCCAATGATACTGATTTGCAATGGGGGTTGAATAATTTCACAACTAGGCCTATATCAGAGTGAAACTGATTCTTGAACAAGAAATAAATGAATGGGAGTTAATTTTGTCCATCGGAATTGTTTGGGTCGTTGTGGTTTGCTATTGATGTAATGTGATGTGATGTGATTGACAGGTTGTCCCACCCTCACACCAGTAAACACTGTCATAGATTAGGCTACATGTTTCAAGAGGAAGGGGACGTTATTTTGATTTAAGATTATGAGGGCACAGAAATTATAATAGGCCTAATAATAATTATAATTCAATTATTATAAATACTGAAATATTCCATAAAAATACGAATTTTCGATTTTGATTTCATTGTAACTCTAAACCGAAAAAGAAAAAACAGTGGTTGGCATCACAAAATCAGAAGTAATCTCTCAAAAAAAGGAAAATAAAAAAAATGGTCAAAGAAACCAACCATTTTTGGAACAGTATACTACTGAATTATGATTGCAATTAACAGACACATATTCGTCTTCAATACAATCAATCAATTATTTAATACACCAAACCTCTAATTTCATAGAATCTAACTACCTCTCATAAAGTATACTCTGGAGAGATACAAAAAAATATATAGGCATAACAATAACCTGATGGTTTATACAATCACATTAACAGAAATGGAAAGGCGCTATATAAATAAAACATTAGCATTATTATTTACATACATAACACCTTTTTTTAAGGGATCGTATTTCCAAACTTGAGAAAGCCCATTCAATCACTTATAAAGACCTGTCAAATGTAATATCTGGTTAACGTTATGTCTCAAAACCTGGTGAGCTGCCCGTCTAGACCGCATTTTTGGGTGTCACGGGAACGTGCAGGATTTACTTTCTAGGTAGGCAGCTCAATATAAGTTTGGACAAAGTCTCTATAAAGTCCTGTGCAGTTAAACAGATCACACAAAAGAGTGTTTTCTTGCCTTGACGCTCTGATCACTGGAGCAGGTCGCCATCCTGCGACCATGAAAGTCATAAGAAACATCGTGAATCAGATCTTTATGATCCGCTGCGATGCTCTTCGCCACGAACATCTTCTAGTAAAACTACTTCTTGACGCCACCAAGAAAATATCTCACACAATTCACTAAATGACACAGCAGATAGGCGTTTAGTCAAACTTCAGCAACATTTTTTAACTCTACCGGTGCCATGTTTTTTTTTACTCTGCTCATTGGAGATGAAAATCATCTGAGAGGAGATTACTGCCACCTACTGCACTAGCGGAGTTACTGCTGCCACTATCAACCATACAACCAAGGTGCCGAATGAACGAGATACCAAAAATGATGCAATTTTAACACATTTAACAAAACAAGCATCTAATGTTTTTGATATATTAAATACATGATAAATATATATAATTCTTGAATAATAATTCTCAATATTGCATTTTAAATAGACGGGTAAATAGAAGGGTTCTTTTTTATTTCGATATTTAGATTAAATAAGATCACATTTTATGAATTATGTATTTAGGTAAACCAAAATAAAGACACTTTTTGCTACCAATTTGGTCTGTCTATATGCAAACATATTCATTTCGAAGTAGGCTACCCACAGAATTTCTATCCCTTCTAATACCAGTAGCCTATATCCTTATTTCAAAGTCTAAAAGTCTAAATGAGATTGTATACATATAACACAAGGTTTATATTCCTTATCTTCTATTACCTTTTTAAACTCTTGCCCAATTGTGATTAAACTTCATGCATTCCACTGTAATACTATAATACCATTAAGAGCCTCCAAATGTTGCCGGTGAATCTACTACGACCCTTCAGTTTTTCATTTACTTGTTCCAGAGTGATTCCCTCAAACTGTAGATTTTTCCAGCTGCCTCAATTATGATTTTGATGCTCTCAGTTCTACTTTCAGTTTGTGCAGCGCAGTTTATTACCTCAGCTAAAAATGTCATGAACTAGCCTGGGAAAACCCAGACAACTTCCGGCAAATTTAGATTTGCTCTGCAAGTATAGGCCGGCCCTGTCCCAAATCGCACACTTTCGGTCTTGTGGACTTACAATGGCTGCCGCGTGCGCGTGTCCGTTAAGTCCGTGAGACCGCAGTGTGTCCCATTTGTCATTTTTAGATCTCAGAAGGGTGCACGCGAGCGCCCCCAAGTGGTCGATTTGCGCCCTTGATGCACACTTTAGCCGAGCCCGCACTGACACAGGCTCCGCAGCAGACTTCTTCCCGACAGTCAAAGCAGCATTACGTCACGAAAGTGCGGACTCAGAGGAAGACCGCGAGTGCTTAGGCTTCCATTTGGGACAGGGCTGCCCAGTCCCAAATGGCGGACTTCATGCGGACTTTCGGTCTCGTAGACTTAAATTGCGCATGCTCCGTAGGCCGTCCAATTGAGCATTTTAACGCTCTGAAGTGTGCTCAGCAGCGCCCCCTTTGTACCCTTGAAGCGGTCTTCCGCGAAGCCTGCATAGGCCCTGTCCCAAATGGAACCCTAAGCACTCGCGGTCTTCCTCTGAGTCCGCACTTTCGTGACGTAATGCCGCTTTGACTGTCGGGAAGAAGTCTGATGCGGAGCCCGTGTCAGTGCGGGCTCGGCAAAAGTGCGCATCAAGGGCCCAAATCGACCACTTGGGGGCGCTCGCGAGCACCCTTCTGAGATTTAAAAATGACAAATGGGACACACTGCGGTCTCACGGACTTAACGGACAAGTTAAGTCCACAAGACCGAAAGTGCTCATGAAGTGTGCGATTTGGGACTGAGCCATAGATGCAGGCTCCACGCACTTTAACTACCCAGGAATCCTTGCGAAATGCCAATCAGAAAACGGATGGGAGGAGATTTCGCTCATGGACTGTAAACATGGCTGAGAAGAGAATATTTAAGTGTTATTATGGTTTTTATGACATAGCCGTACATTTTACCAGTTGTTACTTACAGTTTATACAAACATCATCGACCAGTGGTTGATATCTCAAACATAATAATAGCACATTAAATAATACGATCGCATTATGATTCTTTACATAAATAGAACCGAATGTCATGGCTTTACATTTTAGTCATATAAACGTAGTATGAATATTGAAATCTATAAAAAAAAAATTACACTCATTGTAAAAACAACAAAAACCAGACCTTCTTCCTGTTTCCGGCGTGACGATCGAGTCTGTCCCAAAAATACCTCTCAATGCGCCCTTGCGGACTCGCGCTAAGGGCCCTATAGGTCTGCACTACATGACGTCACCGAAGTGTGGACTCTGAGGAAGTCCACAAGTCCGGAGTGCGCCACTTGGGACTGGGCCAAAGTCTGGCAAAAAGCTCATTCAAGCCCATTTCTAATCCGCCGAAATCGCGGCACCAATCAGAAACGTTGGGGCGGGCTTTAGCCTACACGATGACGACAGCGACAGATTGGTCTGGTTTTAACCAGGCTAGTCATGAACTCAACTTTTCCAACTTTTAAGAAGTCTTCATTTAATCTATGTTGCAATGACAGTTTACTATTCTGGTTCATGGAAACTAGTTCCTTTCCTTGATCATCTTCTGTCCATTTCACCTTTTTAACTGCCTCTGCATATGATATTCCCTCTCGCATCTTGACGTTCTGGATTTTTACAGCATCCCTATGCACCACGCATCCCCCAAAGCCAGCACTGTGTTCGCGTGCTGGCTTGGCAGGCCTTCCAGCTTGCACTGTCAAACCTCTGCAACTGATCCAGAATGCTGCAGCAAGAGTGGTCTTTAACAAGCTGAAGTCACCCTTCTCCTCACAAAATTGCACTGATTGCCAATTGCCGCTCGCATCAAATTCATGGCACTGATGCTTGCCTACAGAACAACCACTGGCTCTGCTCCCTTTTACCTAAACTGATTACTCTAGATTTACGTTCCATCCAAAAGCTTGTTTTCTGCAAGTGAACGTCGCCTCGTGGTGCCATCTCAAAGAGGCACAAAATCACTTTCACAGACCTTCCCCTTGACTGCTTGACTGTTCCCTGCTAGTGGAATGACCTACCTAACTCAACCCAAGCTGCTGAATCCATAGCCATTTTCAAGAAATGGCTGAAGACGCATCTTTTTCACCAACTAATGATCGGCAACTTGATCCATTAATACTAACACATTCTTTTCCCTTCTATTCTATATCAATTTGGGGGAAAATATGTATACCAAACTGGGAAGGGTCACAGCACTTGCATATTGTTATCCTATTGTTAGTTTAATTGCTTCTATTGCTCTCCTCATTTTTGCTTTGGATAAAAGCGTTTGCTAAATGATTAAATGTAAATGTAGCCCTCAGTATGTTGCTCTCTACTGTATCGGTGGATACTTCAATTAAACATCTTCTCTTACTCTGCACTGTACTCACCGATTGTCCAAGCAAAGTGTGCCACTTTCTGCTTTTTTTTATTACCTACTGCTTTTTTTAATGCCTTGGTAAGTTTTAGTGGATTGACCAAATTACTATCCGCAAACTTCACGAGTACCTGTTCCTGGTTAATTTCTACAAGTTTTCTTTCTCTTGCGATGGGCAAGGTACTCCAATTTCTCCCGTATTCCTATCGCTAGAATCTTCCTCCATCTCCGGATAATTTCCTGTACTTGAGCTTGAGTTTATGTTGGGGCCCTGTGCTACAAATGACCTCAACTAGAACATCATTATGGAGTAGCACAAAATACACTACATATTTTATCAATACATAAAATACGAGATGTGCTCTCTGGGTTGAGAGAAAATAAAAACCCTGAAAAAACAATGAGCAATAAAGCCAGAGATGAACAGGTTTTTTAAATGTATGTATATCTGTGTCTCTTATGTCAGATTCTTACATTTAATCAATACATTCATTCAGAATAAAAAAAACACTGTATGGCTATTACCAATCAAATAAAAACAGTATCAACAAAATACATCATTATATTTACACTTAATGCAGATCAGGCACAGCATGAATGGATTTCAAAGTAATTTACATTGCATAAAGTGTTAATGCATTACTAACTAATTAATTAGTTACTGTTATTTATTTATTTACTTTTCCTCCAAAAAGTAAAGTAAGGAATTACTCTTAATTTTTCTTTAATTTAATTACAGTAATTCCTAGACCATATAACAATTCTAAACAATACAAATTTGAAAACAAAAAAAGATTTATCATAAAAATTTTACATATTATGTTCAAATGTAATATAACCTTCTCCCTTTAAATACTATGGACAGTTCAATAATAATTTATGCAATTTTATATTATTTATTTGAAAGAATTAAAAGAGCAGTTTCACGTCTATCTTTGCATTGTTTAACTGCTCGAGGTTGATATGGAATTTAGAAAATAGTGAGTAATGGAATTATTAAAAAAGTAATGGAATCATTTTGAGCGAGAGTGATTACATTAGTAATCTAATTACACTGTTGAAGATGTAATTATAGCTAATAATTTTTTTTAATTTTTTTAGAGAAACTTACCCAACACTGTACATAAATGATGTTAAGAGATAATTTTTTTAACAATGTTAATGTAGAAATATTAATTGAAAAATAAAATAATAGGCTACTTTTTAAAATAAACTATATAACTTAATTTATTTCTACTATCTCAGTTTAATATTCAGGGAAGGGGAGGAATGTTTGGGAAAATTATTTCAGTATTTATTATTCTTAAGGCCCGTTCACACCAAGCACGATAACTATAAAGATAACGATAAAGATAACAATATTTGCGTCCACACCAACGACCGATAACGGTATTTTTATTCCAAGCGCGCGCGCGCTGCGGTTTCAAAGTAGCGAAAATGGATGACCTGCTGCTACTTTACGTTACAAAAAAATATCAAAAGAAAAACAGGCGCTTTTGGGTACACGATATCCTTAAAAGACGAGAGGAGTTGGGAGAATCCGTCACTCTGATTAGAGAGTTGTCGTCTTTTGAAGACAAATTTTATTCATATTTTCGAATGAATCAACAGCAGTTTCAAGACATCCTGGACATCGTGAAAGAGGAAATCAGCAAGAGCCAAACAAATTTCAGACATCCGATCAGCGCCAGAGACCGTTTGGCAGTATGTCTTAGGTATATAGCCTGCCCAGTAGTATATAGCCACTGACTAATTAGGAAATGCTATCCAACAAACTTTTGGATAAATTGTATAAGTTAGGCTACAAAAAAAGAAAAGAAAGAAAGATGAGACAAAGAGCAACATACTGTATGTTGGCTATTACAGTAATGCTATTTTGCACATTTAAGGATGATAATAATAGTATTAATAATAATAATAATAATAGAAGGCTTACATTAAAAGCAGTAGTAGGCTTTGAAGTTCATATAGTTTACATACACCTTTCAGAATGTGCAAAATGTTAGTAATTTTAGCAAAATAATAAGAAATATTAAAATAGAAAGTTTAGAAAGTTTTTAGCACCAGTCTGATGAAACTGTTTTACATAACAGATGTTTATATATACAGTATATATATATATATATATATATATATATATATATATATATATAACAGTTTAATCAGACTGGTGATTTAATCAGACTGGTGACATAAAATGTATTTTTATATACTATATATATAAAAAGATATATCCACAAGACAAAATTATAGCTTGATATTCAAAAGTTGATATTGATACTTGATACCGTGTCATGCGTTATATGATGATAGTTTTTGTGATGTTTTTTTTTCATGAGTCTCTTGTTTGTCATGATCAGTTACTGCAATGTTCTTCAGTAAATTTCCCCAGAAACAGTTTCACCAGAGTAGTAAATAAAATGCAAAATGTATTATTTTGCTAAAATTATTAATATTTTGCAGATTATTTAAGGTGTATGTAAACATTTGACCAACAACTTTAGTTCATAAATTGCGATTGTTTTTGTTTTGTTTTTTAGATAGCTACAGGAGATTCATACAAAACAATATACCTAAACTATCGCCTTGGAAAATCGACTGTAGCAACAATAATCCCGGAGGTGTGTGACACAATTTGGCAAAAACTGCAGCCTCAGTACATGCCCATACCAAATGAAGATGCTTGGACAAAAATTGCAGATGGATTTCAGGAGAGATGGCAGTTCCCAAACTGCATTGGAGCTCTGGATGGAAAGCACGTGGTCATCCAGGCGCCATCAAACTCTGGATCCACCTTTTATAATTACAAAGGAGGTTTCTCTATTGTTTTGATGGCCCTGGTTGACCACAGGTATTGCTTTACTATAATAGATGTTGGTGGCCATGGCTCCAACAGTGATGGGGGCATCTTTGCTCAAAGTGCTTTAGGGAAAGCAATAAAAAGTGACAACTTGGCAATCCCTCAACCAAGACCACTGCCTGGATTTTTACAACCAATACCCCATGTGATTGTGTCTGATGAGGCCTTCCCACTGTCACAGAATGTAATGCGCCCCTTCCCTGGAAAGGACCTAGACGAGGCTAGACGAATTTATAATTATAGGTTATCAAGGGCCAGGAGGGTGGTGGAGAACTCATTCGGGATCCTTGCATCCAAGTGGGAGGTGTACCAAAGGAGGATCAAACTGCAGCCCCAAAATGTGGACAAAGTTATAAAGGCCACTTGTGTCCTGCATAACTACATAATCAAAACCACAGACCCATCAAATCAACACCAAGCCCCAGAGTGTTTGGCAGAATCCAGTAGCAGTGGAGCTGTACAGAATCTACAGCAGTGTGGAAATCATCCATCAAAGGAAGCATTTCTGATAAGGGAGGTCTACAAGGACTATTTTATGTCCACTACTGGAGCAGTCCCATGGCAGCAGAATGCTTGCTTTGGAGTGGCTCAATAGGGAATCGAACTGCAGTTAGCAGTAGCACAACTATGTAATTCTATTTTGTTCATGATATTTATGAAGTAATTTAAAAACCCAATGTACTCAACACTATAATATTATTTGACTAGAATGACTAAAAAACGCTTACCACATAAATTGACTCATTTATTCCTTAAACAATCACAACATTTAAAGACATTTTATCTGCACATTTTAAAGTGAAGTTGTAACAGTATGTGGAAGACTATAAATATGTGTACTCGAATTCACTGGCTGAAGAGGATCCACTTGCTTCATACATTGACTCCATTTCTGCCTTATGGACTAGCTCATGAATCTTAAATTTTAGCTTAGCTTTTGTGTGATCTGGCATCTTTCTCATGGAGGTAGCCATTGACTTAAAAAATGCATCTAGCTCATCCTCCTGATGCTGTTTCCTGCTACCCAAATACTCCATTATTGCAGCATCAACTGCAGATGGAGCACAAATGCCACTTCTTTTGGGTGCAGAATTGGATTTATTCCCTGGTTCCGCCCTCTTCTGCCCTTTCGACTCTAGCTGTCTCTCATCTGCATCCTTTTCCTCCTCTGCTTCATCTGGTAGATTACTGGATGTTCTATTAAAACAATTTTATTGTGGCCTGCATTAGAATTCATATGAGATTTTAAAATAGTTAGATAATAAATTAACTCATTATGAGTGTAAAGCAAAAGTAAAGTTCTGATTATTGATAATTAACTTACTCCCTGAACTGAAGGTGTGGAATCATAAATTCCAGGATCCCTGCATATTTGTACGGCTTCTGAAATTTAGCTGGGTCTCCACTTTTGGTGGCTGCTTTTTTTCTACTTAGGTGATAGGCATCTCGGATGTTAATCCACTTCTTCCTAGCACTATCCCCTATAAATACATAATATATACACACACACACACATTTTGAACATAAAATGAGAAAAACGTACTACAATAGCTTTAATGATATTGACTGATGTTATAGATTACATTTTATTACAATTGTTGTTTACAACATGTCATTGAATATGTTTTTGCTGTTCTTAATGCCTTTACACGTCTTTGCCAGCAGATGTCCTCAGCCAGCATGATATGTTCCGAGCGCATCTATTCTAAACAGTGAATCTAGCAAGTCTAGTGTAATCGATCTAATCTAACAGTGAATTTAGCTGACGAAGTCAATGATGGGATAAAAACATCGCCTAGTCAACACCTTTATGTATACAACGCCTTTTTCACTTCAACTTCAGCAATGTTGTCAAAACTAGCGCTGGATAGCCTACCTGAGGTAATTTTGTTACACTATGCTAAACTGCATAATATCTCATCGTTAATACTTCTCACCATTTATTCCCAGGATACAACCGATTGCTTTCCATATATCCATCTTTTTTAAAGTATCCTTGAAAAGGGGGTTTGACTTGTCAAACAGTGGAGGATTTTTTTGTACCTCCGCGATTAGCTTCTCTGCAATGTCATCTGCCATTTTAAATGCGCGAGACCTTTAAATTAGAATGGATTCTGATTGGCTGTCAGTGTTTTATCGTTCGACAGCTGGAAAAAAATCGTTCTGAAAGTGATCCCAACGATATCGTTCCTCATATCTTTATCGTTATAGTTGTGGTGTGAACTCTGCTATTCTTTAATATGGAGAAAGATTTTTAGAATTATATCTTTATCGTTATCTTTATAGTTATCGTGCTTGGTGTGAACGGGCCTTTAGTCAGTATTTCATTTGGTGCCACTGTGAAAGTGTGTGTTTGCTGCTTCTGGAGCTGCTTAGATTGTTCAGAGTTCTCACTCAGTGGGGTCGTGACATCATAGTGAAGATTCCGTTCTGGCAACTCTCAACTACAGCTCAGACTCAGTTCTGCTGTTGGTGTGTTAGGAGTGAATAGATCGAAAGACTTTCGAGACTTTCTGCAGATATCGACGAAAAATATTGAATTCAAGTGCAGCATTCGGTGTCCATAATGGCGCTGTTTAGCAGTGTATTTAGACAACTGTTTGAGTGTTTTGCTCACTTCTTGCGCAGAGAGGGGACGCCTCAGAGAGCTCAGCAGTGTGCAGCGCAAGAATTAGCGGCAGTAGAGAAACTTCCAGAGGAGTGTGAGGCCTTACACTTCACTGCCAAAGACAGGAAGTGCAGGAGGAGACGCCGCAAGGTAGTCCACAGTCCGGAAAAGTTAATGGAGGGAGGAAGTGAGCTTAGGGAAGCTGGAGAAAAGAAAAGGAAGAAGAGAAAACGGAAGGAACAGAAGATCACAGAGCCAATGCCACTTCTTGTGGAGGTCAAACCTCATCCTACTACAGTCAGATGTTCCTTCCTAAAGCCAATAGAGGGAGAACTACCAACGGTTACAAGTGTCTCCGGACACCTCGCTCTACCAGTCCCTGGCTTCAAACCCCTGCCGCCAGTGACAAAACCTCCCGTGCTTCCTCAGAAACCAGCTCCAGCACCTGAGGATGTGTTATCCCTGCCATGTTCTCCGCTTCAAGTGGATCCTCCCAAACTGTTGGCGGTTCCTCCATGTCCTGATGAAGTTGTTTCCCTCCAAAGCTCTTCATCCCAGATGCTTCCATTGGCGGTTCCTCCACGTCCCACTCCAGCAACTGATGAAGTCATTGCTCTGAGACGTCCTCCCAGCCGGAAGCCTCAGCCGTTCACTTCCCTGTTTGAGCCACAGCAACAACTCATGCTGGTGGACATAGAGGATGAGGAGAGAGAGTACGTAGAGTACACAGGGAGGACCATCCAGGCCAGTACTTTACTCAAGTCTGAACGCCCCCAAACGCCGGAGGCTGAAATGAAACCGAGAAAGATGGTTGCTTGGTTGGAGAAGGACAGCGAGGTGCAGGAGGAAGTGTGGGCGAGCGAAGGGGTGGAGGTCCAGGGCCCCACTCCAGCACATGATGAAGTCTTTGCTCTGCGACGTCCTCCCAGCCGAAAGCCTCAGCCGTTCACTTCTTCCCTGTTTGAGTCAGCTTCACAACCCAGCCTGGTGGACATTGAGGATGAGGAGAGCGAGTATGTGGAGAACACAGGGAAGACCATCCGGACCATTGACTTGAAGGCTGAAATGAAACCGAGAAAGATGGTTGCTTGGTTGGAGAAGGACAGCGAGGTGCAGGAGGAAGTGTGGGCGAGCGAAGGGGTGGAGGTCCAGGGCCCCACTCCAGCACATGATGAAGTCTTTGCTCTGCGACGTCCTCCCAGCCGAAAGCCTCAGCCGTTCACTTCTTCCCTGTTTGAGTCAGCTTCACAACCCAGCCTGGTGGACATTGAGGATGAGGAGAGCGAGTATGTGGAGAACACAGGGAAGACCATCCGGACCATTGACTTGAAGGCTGAAATGAAACCGAGAAAGATGGTTGCTTGGTTGGAGAAGGACAGCGAGGTGCAGGAGGAAGTGTGGGCGAGCGAAGGGGTGGAGGTCCAGGGCCCCACTCCAGCACATGATGAAGTCTTTGCTCTGCGACGTCCTCCCAGCCGAAAGCCTCAGCCGTTCACTTCTTCCATGTTTGAGTCACCTTCACAACTCAGCCTGGTGGACATAGAGGATGAGGAGAGCGAGTATGTGGAGTACACAGGGAGGACCATCTGGACCATTGACTTACTCAAATCTGAACACCCCCAAACGCCGGAGCTTGATGTGAAACCGAGAAAGATGTTTGCTTGGTTGGAGAAGGAAAGCGAGGTGCAGGAGGAAGCGTGGGCAGACGAAGTGCAGGAGGTCCAGGAATTTAAGGAAGAGGAAGGTGATCCTAGTGAAATGGGAGACTCCAAGGCCATACAAGGCCATTCGGATGATGCCTCTCAGATCAATGAGCTCACGATGAAACTTGTCTGTGAATCCTCTACTGACGGTCCCGAGAATGAGACCCAGCACAATGTGAATGTCCAGAAAACGTGCAAAAGAAAATTGCCATTTGTTCTGTTCACTTGGGTGGAGGAGAAGGTCAAGAAAAGGAAGGAGAAGAAAATAATCAAGGAGAGGGAGCAAAGAGAAAAACAGTTGCTGCTTGAAAGCTACATGAACGATCCGAAACTGAAGCACTTGTGGATCAACAAGCACAACCACAACTACAACTCCTCCTAATGCAGATCATCGTCCCTCTTCACCTTTAAATATAAAAGTGTGCAAACTAAAAGTTTAAAGATCCATGACTCTTCCTGACAATTAAAACACAAAACAAGTTTAATATGAAGTGAATAAATTTGAACTATTTTGAATAATTGTTTAGCTAGAACACCTAGCAGCAGAAAGTGAATCATTCAATGCAGTTCATAACAGTGGAATTCACAGATCATTACATTTTCTCTGATGTGGATCCATCCAATCCATCACCTCCATACTCGTATTTTCATGTGTCTCGTCTGCTGTTGTTTTTGGCAACAATTGTGTGTATTTTTACTTATAATTTCTCATTCACAGTCAAATAGCTACTGCACACTTCATGTGATCATAATTATAAATCCATGTGTGAAAGTAAATAAAGGAGGTGGCAGCAAGTCACTGCCTTAATGAGTGAGTTGAATCCTTCATTCAACCAATTCATTCAAAATACTTATTTATTTAGCAAAATGAATGAATAGCCTAACAGCCCTTTCTGGTAATTTGATTGCTTAGTAATATTGACGTCTCAACTGGTAATGTTTACATTTGCTAGCAGCTTTCTACAGTAGGCTATGTTAGAAAACCTACCCAGTATAATATATAAAAATATATATATATATATTTTTGACGGTTGATGCTTGTGTTATGTTCTCTTCTCTCAAACTCTAGGGGCGTGTCCGCTGTCAGCTCTGAAACCACACCCACTCATGGGAAAGCTTACATTCATTGGTGGCCACGTACTGTCGACGATGGCGCTTGGTGTCAGCGGGACAGGAGGATGAAGCCCAGGATGCCCCATTACCAGTTGTTGGAGGGACAGGAGGATGAAGGCCAGAGCGGGAGATAGTCGGTCCGGCCCATTCACCATTAACAGCGGATTAACATTGTCTCCGATGAAAGTTTGTAAAATTATCTGGTGTAAATTTTTCACTGCAGTGCAGAGGCGGGTGTTGGTAGGGATCCTCAGCTCTCCATCAAAGCTCTACACAAAATTAATCCACCTCGTCTTAAAGGGCACCTATTATGGAATTTTGAAAATTACCTTTCATGTAGTGTGTAACATAGATCTAAGTGAACGAAAACATCCTGCACAGTTTTAAATATGAAAGTTCAGAGTATACAAAGTTATTGTCTCTCAAAAGTAAGAGTCGACTCTGAGTCGCTGATATGAATCGATAGACGAACTATGCTTTTTCTCTATCTAGATGACGTCAACTTGACAAGTTATTTGAATAAGATACGCCCACTTATTGCGCTAGTAGACGCCAGGGAATACTTGAAAACATCATGGCAACGAGACGCTGTGTTCAGAAGTGCGACGCAAAAGTGAACTTTTTCATCTGCCCAGGGAGGAGCATTTGAAGAATAAGTGGCTACAATTCATATACAACTATACCACAGAAGTATAGCCTGGACCTTGTGCTTTGTTCGCATCATTTTGAAGATGATTGCTTCACAAACATAAATGCTATCAAATATGGATTCGCGGATTATGGATTATAATCATTATTATAACACACAATGTAATTGATAAAAGCATTGTACACTGTACTCCTGTTAACCAACTGACTGGTTGTTGACTCCGTGTTAACCAACTGACTGGGTCATCTGACCAATCACCGCAGATTATAGCATCACGCAAAGGCAGGGTTTGAAAAAATGAATCTCTGAACGAATCATATGGGAGACACTGAGCAAATCAGGTAAAAATAAATGCATATTATAAAACAACAAAAGTGTTTTTTGTCATTGCATGCTTGTAAAACTGTTGTTGGGGACTCCCAAAACAATATTAGAAACATTTTAAATGCCATAATAGGTGCCCTTTAATATCATTGTTTTTAGGAGATTTAAAGAAGGAAAGCGAGTTGTTTTGTAAATTATCGCAACCAGGTATGCATTTACGTGATGGAGGCATAGCTGCGAACCACTTATGCTAATGTGCTTTAGTCAATATAGTGTTAGGGAAGGGGCCCTGCTAAGTGGCTCCGGTGCTTCATTGAGCTATGATTTCAGGCCAGCACAAAAAATCCTGAACACAAAAATGGTGAAAAACTCCACAATTCAATACTACATAGTTCACAGTCTTTAAGGTGTTTTGAGTAATACATTTCTAACATTTATAATATGTTTTAGAAACATCTCTCAATTGCCTTTACACGGACTTTAAGCTGGTGGACCTATTGTCAAAACAGCACCAAGTTTTACTTTTGAAAAAAGTGCACATGGTTTAAAAGTCAGACCAGCTTTCATGTTGCAGTTTCTGTAAAAAAGAAAATAGCTCATTGTATTTTATATCGGTTTATAGTAAACATGCCTACTAGTTTTATTTTGACTTGCCGTGGACATGCTGCATTTAAACATGCTGTTTTTGATAATTATTAATAATGTCATACGATTTATAAAAATCATAAGATTAAATCATATATAGCCTACATTTTGTTTGTTTTTTTTCACTGGAGGACATTAGTCTCTGACATGATCCATTGCAGTAGTTAAACCAAAAAGAGCGATTTTCTTGTTTTGGTCACTCCAAGGCCGTGATTGGTCAATTATTCGTGTTTGAACCTGAACTTTGAAAGTGATGTTTAACCAAATTAAAGTCATTTGCATGTGGAATTTGGTTATATTGCATCCACAAAATGTTAAATAAAGAGAGATTCAATTTATAAAAAGTGTTTCTATTATTTCATTTTACATTTAATTTTTGTAGTTTTAGCCCGGTGATGTACTGCCCATCAGTCCAGGGTGTTTCCCTGCCTTCAGGCAGAGACATTAGAATTTAATATCCCTGCGACCCTACATAGGAAAAGTTGTTGGGAAAACATGATTAAATGGATAGGTGGATACTGCAAATTTGAAAAAAAGTTGAGGGGTTGTATTTCCTTGTGGTTTTTTGGGTTAATTTTGAGAAATATATTGTTAGGATTAGTGAAACATTATGATATTCCAATATATGATGTAGAAATAGGATTCTGCAAATAATTTAGTGACTATAGTGAGCAGGGTCTAACAAGAATGATGTTGCATGATGAGGGGACAATGACATTGATGCAAAATTCAATTTTATATGGTGTTTGCTGTGTCTTTGCAGTGTGTGGATTCAACCACCATACAATGAAAAAAATACATTCACTGTTTTTTTTTAATCCTCGAAAAGCCTAACCACTCTCAATAATCAAGCCGTTTGGATTTTCTGAGCAATATGATGTCCTATTGCTCATGCTCCACTATGGAAGTAAATTACTGACAAATGTTTTTGAAACAAAAAGCATGTTGAATTGCACTTCTTGAAAAAAAATATGCATTGCATTAACCATGCTTGCATTTTAATGCATTGCATTTTTGGTACTTGCATTTTTTTATTGGCTCAAATTCGACATGGTTGAATATTTCACTTCCAAAATATTCAATCTGTTTAAAAATACAACCTATAATATTCAACAGGAAATTTTCAGTCCATTTTATTTCGCTTTACAAATTCGCTTCCACAAATTCAGTGGTTCAAATTCGACAGTAAATGCAACATTGACATCCAGGAACTGCAGGAAAAGCAGTAGATTACCGAGCATAATCTCCATCTGCTGTTAGTCGACCTCACCAGCAGGGGGTGCAAGCGCGTGTTGTTAGAGCAAGTTAGACAGTTAGAGCAAGCCATTCATAAAAACACATTTATAGAAATGTAAGTGTATTTGTGATTATTATGTGTGCTGTTTTTATGTTTAATTCAGTGTCTTCACGGTCCCTGTGTAGCTAGCCTATATGCTTTTCTCCACTGTGAACAAGATTATAATGCTATTCCCCTGATGCTGATGTACAGATCAAATGCTAGGCCTACATTTGAGGTAGACATATTTCTCTTGGTTGTTTAGTTGCCTTAACTTATATCGGGGCGATGTGCCGCAGTACTGTTCCCTCAATACTTCAGGATTGCTGGACATATAAAGCGTAACGTAGCTTAACTAATACAGTGATATAAAAGACCAAACTCGCAGCTTATTGAGAAGGCTGTAGGCTATATGGCTATAGGCAAGCAGATGGACTCAGAATATGAACTTAACGCGCAAAGTTTCACACTAAGCGTTTCCCAGTGATATAATTTAAACTGCCATAAAGTTGGCTTGACATTGGACATTGCACAAATTTAGGGACCGTCTCTAAAGTTACATATACATTGGTGCACACGTTTCTAACTTCAATAGCAAATCGGGATATAATGACTTACAGAAAAGTGGTAGGTGTCAGGCATGATGCACACCTTTTATATTTTTGATATGTATTCAGATAAATTGAAGTTTGCTACTGAAGTTAGAAACGTGTAATGTCGTATGTAACTTTAGAGACGGTCCCTACGCGCGAATGTCCAATGTCAAGCCAACTTTATGCCATAAAGTTATATCCCATATATATCCCATAGAGGCGTAATTTGCGTACAAGTAACATCCCCACCACTTTTTGCCAGGGTCGATAATTGTCCCCACCACTTTTGAAACCACTTTTCGCAGCACAGATGTACAAATAGCTTAAATAAAACATCTCCAGTTAACTAGCGGAGTAGGCCTATTCATTTCGTTCGTTTGTAAGAGGCGATCTAACGCTGAAATGTGTTGTTAACTTTATGAAATCAAGTGCTCGTTGCCACAGCGATCAGTGGCGCGGATACAGTATTGTGGCTCGCGCACAGTAACTCGGACGCATGCTTCAATCGGTGGCGGAGACTCTTCTCTATTCGTTCCGGTGAAATGACAAAACAAACCTATATCCCTGCTTGATATAACCACTCAGGGGCGGAGTGGGACCAAAAAATCTACCGGGAAATTTCTTAGACCACCGGCCCTCTGACAAAATTTGCTACAAAAAATATATACTACTAACAACATAGAACTAGGGATGAGCATTTTTTAAAAATATTGTATTTGAATATTTGGGCTCATAAAAATCGTTTCTTTTTTTCACCATTTTTGAACAAGCTTACAATTAGGCAATATACCAGGGACGGATTATGACTTGTAAAGGCCCTGGGGCCAGTTATCGTCAGAGCCCCCCCCCCCCATTAAAAAAAAATTCTTTCCGGTTTTTAATAATGCAAAACGTGGACGCTGGCAAATCTCGCGCATCGTGTTGACACTGCTCCGTTTTTTTCACGCAATGAAAAATCCCGAGGCAAAGAGGACACATTGATAGACAAGACAAGGTTACTTATTATTTGAAACAAAGTCTCAGCTTTCAAATTATGTCAATTTTATTAAGAAATTCAAACAATACATACTTTTTTGGCGCGTGACAGATCAGCACCTCGGTTCAAGCGGCACGTGAACTGATCTAACTTAGCTCTTCTTTAGTTAATAAATCAATTCGAATGAACTATGCTGGAAGACAGTAGCCTACAACTTACTGAAATGTGTCATGTCTCATGTAATCACTCAATCAGTGCTTCAACCGCGGAAATATAGGTCAATAAAACAACTGGAGAAGCCTGTCACGTGACGTATATTTACCTCAGAAAAGCCATTTAATGACCACAGCCTAGAAAAATGACCTTGGTAGCCTATAGAGAGGATCATTTTTGCTAAATATATGTATTATATTACATATTATAATTTTACTCATATCATTAAAATATTAGAACGTTATTATAAAAACCGCATTATATTTGATTTGTTAATTTGAACCTTTAGGCTAATAATAATACTAACTCCCTGTAGATATTTACAGCATTAGTGAGAGATTTTTCCTTTTCCTTTCATTTTTCCAATTAAATGTTCTTACTAAACTTAATGAAATTCTATTTGGTCATCAAACGACATCACACAGATGTCAGCTATAATGAGAATCACAATACACTTATTGTGAAGCTTTTTTTTTTTCTTTTTTCTTTTATACAAACCTTTCTAATGATTTATATTCATAGGCTGCCACTGTGCCTGCTGAACATGGGTTTGAGCTCTTATATTTCCGAACTAGAAAAGTTCAGATTAATGCATTTAACTTAGGTGATGATACACAGGGCAACTTTTTGAGCAATGTTGCTGGGCAATCTTGCCGAGCGATTGTTGCTTGGGCACTTTCCCATTGAAAATGGGCGATACATTTCTATCTGGATAATTTAGATCGGTCGTGGGCCCTGTGTCTCATCTGGTTGCCCATTGACGGCAACATTGCCCAGCAACATTGCTCAAAAAGTTGCCCTGTGTATCATCACCTTAAAATGTAGAAAACTTTTCTTGCCCCTGGATCTAGAAGAACTGAGGTCCACCCCTCACAGTCTCACACAAGTGTGGATCGTTTGGACATCACTTGTCTAGTGGTAATAGGTATTACAATCTGATTGGACCAGTCGTTTCGAGTGCTGTGGTAAAATTTGGTTTGACCAGTAAAAAAAAAAAAAAGGAAAGCTGTAATTTCCAATATACACTCTCTGCTTAATTGCCTTTTTTATTCGAAGGTGCATCTTTTACAGTCGTTCAAACACCAGTAGAGTGAAGAGTGTACGTTTTTACTTTTTACAGTTCGAATTTAATAACTATGCTAAAACATACTCTATTGCTCTCTCCCATTTTGTTGCATAATTTATGATTAGGCAATAAAAATGAGGCAAATAAAAAATTAGGCAATGTTTAAAAATGTAGTTTCACTTCAACTTAGGGAAAATGGACAGTTATTGCCTACTGTAATATTAATTAGTTATTTGTCCAATACTTTTCACACACAAGCTTGAAGAGTGACAATAGTTCTATAAGAGGTTTTAGGGCCTGCGTATTCACATAGGGCCCAACAGTACGTTCCAGGGGGCCCTCGTAGTCCAAGAGCCTTGTTTAAGAGGCCTTGGGCTAAATGGGACAGATATATTACAGCATTAATAAATATTTGTTTTCATTGTTAATGGGTTTTCTAAACCAAACTGGATTGCGCGGCCTTAAACCCCAGGGCCCCCCCCCCCGGGCTTCTGGTAGTCAAGGGCCCCTGGGCACTGGCCCCATAGGCCCGGTCAGTAATCCATCCCTGCAATATACACATAGCTTACTATATATCTTAAGGGTTTATTTTAGTTGAAAACATTAAACAATATGTGTAAACAAAAAAATATAAAGAACAAAAGCATTTAAGCTCAAGCAGCGCGAACGGTAAAAAAAATGCAAATAAAGCAGACTGCACAGTTATCGTACAGAACATACACGCACTCGAGTCAGCATATGGTTATTGTTTCATGTTCATAAATACAAATAATATCCACATGCTCGAGTGAGAAAACGCGCTGCGCTGACAGACACAAAATATAACGGTTTGCTGCTAAGCAAAGTTTCTAAAAGCACTTTGGGTTTTCAGTTCTTAAACCTGTCTCCCGGCCTCAACGAAACTTAAAGGAAGTATGTCTCAAAATCATAAAAGACATCATATATCTGATCACTCGCGCTACAGCTGCGCTTACCTGTAAGTTAGTCGTTAAAGCAGTGCAGTGATCATGGACAGCTGTCTTTCCTCCCCAACCCTCAGTTTGGATTTCATGCGATTTCTCATTGTGGTGTACTTCCATTTTGTAATATCATTTTCATTTAAATAATTCCAAACTTTGCGAGGCAGACGGCGACGTTATGTTATCAAATACCACTTGTTCTAAACGCGCCGGCGCCACCCAGTGCATTTAATTATAACTGCGAGTTAGTGCTTTGGATTTATCATGGATTCACTGCATTAACGGCAAGAAAAGCAACGTAGTAAAATTCGAATAGTATTTTTTTTTTCAAATAATAATTACAGATCGAATATCCGTGCACATCCCTACATAGAACTCACACCAACCGTCCGTTAAACTTTCAAAACATGACGAGGAAAAAGAGGTGTTCGGTGGCTTTTTGCATCAAAGGCCGGCCCGACAGGCTATACCATTTGGGGAGGGGCCGCGCTCTGATCCCCCTATGTTTTTGAAAATCCTATACATGGTTGGACCTGCCGAACGGGTTGAGCACAGTGTTGAGCAGAGACATGCACCGTTTCTCAATGTCAATATACGTTCTTTGATGTCAAGGAAGGATCCTCGGAAGCCGGAATTTCGAGGATGATACGTCATCGACATCCGTCGAAGGACTGTTCCAATGTCGAGGATCCTCAGAATTTCAACCAAGGACTGAGTCCTTCATTCGGAAAATATCCCATACACAGGAAAGGATGCATATGTGTAGCCTTCGCGCTCTCTAATCGCCCACAATCCTTTGCGCGCAGCTTTGCTATTGTTCAAAAAATAAAAGACGTTAGCGGAGTCGGAGCATATGCTTTCAAATGTAAATAAATTTACGTTACCATACATTTGTTATAACCGTCATATAAGTAAAGTTTAACGTTAACGTTTAAATGCCAGTAGATTTACTACCATATTGATATTACAAATTATACAAAATATACAAATTACGTTATTGATGGCTGAACCGGACCTGTAATTTTAACAATTGTTAGCTTGGTTGCCGTCACCGGTATTCCTTTTATAAATAATAAGTTAATTGTACAAAGTAATTTAACGTTAATATTATACCATTCACAGCGTTAATCATAGCTTTCTCGTCTTTTTTTATCGGGGACCAAGGAACAAACAGAGACGTTCATACGAAAAATAAAGTCAATTAAATTGAACTAGTTTTGTCTTTGCTTTATTATTTAATATAAACGTCCGGTCATGATTTATTTAATATAAACGTCCGGTCAAATTTATATTTAATATATAAACTGTATATCCATTTTTTTTAAACCTTGTTCTTTAGACTACAATACAATATGTAACGGGCCTTTTCACTGACGTAAGGACGTGCACTTGCTAGCCTGTTCCATTTACGTGTTCTCCGAATGCTAAAGAGGAGCCTCGCCTAGCCTCTGAAGGAAATGACTTGGAAGGACGCGTCCTGCCAAGGAAGTATCCTTGACATTGAGAAACGTTTTAGCTGCACAGTGACAGTTTGACCAGCGGAAGCGGCCGCACATCAGGCCGCCAGATGGTATTGCTAATAATATAATATCACTTCACTATAATAACTATTATCAGACCGGCCCTCACGGCCTCAAAACAATACCGGCCCACCGGGAAAAGTCCCGACTCTCCCGATTGCCACTCCGCTACTGTAACCACTGAAAAATGTAATCGGTTTTGATGAGGGAAAAAAACTATAGGAGTGCGGATTAGAACACAGAACATCTGACACCCTTGGGTTCTGCCACTCAACCATTAAAGTACATTAGTAAGTCAGTAGGATCTATGTATTTGTTCACGTGTAAATTCTCGGCACTAACAACCTATTGTATCTAATTAAACACGACAAATGAAACCCAATGTACTATTTAAATCGATTTCTGGACATCGTAATGTTATTGTAGCCTACATAGCAGATCTGATGATTTAACATTGTATTAGCAACACACACACACACACACACACACCTGTCCCACCCATGCCACTGAGTATATCACAGGGAAACGCTGCGTGAAAATTTGCGCATTAAATTCATATTCTGAGTCCGTCTGCTTGCCTGTAGCAATATAGTAGCCTATACAGCCTTCTCAATAAGGTGCGAGTTTGGTCTTATATCAGTGGTTCCCAAACCTGTCCTGGCGCCCAACCAACACTGCACGTTTTCTTTGTCTCCCTAATCAAACACACCTGATTCAACTCATTAGCTCATTAACCCATGTGATAATGAGCTGATGAGTTGAATCAGGTGTGTTTGAGGGAGACAAAGTAAACGTGCAGTGTTGGTGGTGGGTCGCCAGGACAGGTTTGGGAACCACTGTTTTATATCACTGTATTAGTCCATTAAGCTACGTTAAGCACTTTATATTCCAGCAATCCTGAAGTATTGAGGGAAACCCTTGTACTGAAGGACATCTCCGCGATATAAAGTTAACAAATACACTTACATTTCTATAAATGTGTTTCTATGAATGAACAACACACGCTTGCACCCCCTGCTGGTAAAATGGATTAACAGCAGATGGAGATTATGCTCTGTAATCTACTGCTTTTCCTGCAGTTCCTGGATGTCAATGTTGAATTTACTGTCGAATTTGAACCACTGAATTTGTGGAAGCGAATATGTAAGGCGAAATAAAATGGACCGAACATTTCCTGTTGAATAATAGGTTGTATTTTTAAAAAGTTTGAATATTTTGGAAGTGAAATATGAAGGGTGAATATGGATTATTGAATTTTTAATAATAAAAATGTGTTTGAAATGTTTTGAATTGAAATATTCACAGCTTAAATATTCAACCATGTCAAATTTGAGGCAATAAAAAAATGCAAGTCCTGAAAATACAATGCGTTAAAATGCAAGCATGGTTAATGCAATGCATATTTTTTCAAGTAATGCAATTCAACATGCTTTTTGTTTCAAAAACTTTTGTCAGTAATTTACTTCCATACCCACCCACAACCGGTGATGGACTGTCTTGGCATATTTCTGCCCTCAGCCATTTGTATACTGTCTGTCAAGGCAGCACTTGTCTTGTGTTGACAAGCCCCATGGAAGACAGGGGTGGGGTGAGCAGTTTCTCATTATCATTATAAGAGACATGCACGGAAAAGGGTCGCTGTGAACAGAGCTGTTTCTGAGGAGGTAAAAAGGGTGCTGGTTTACACAACCATTGAGGAATTTTAACCAAAATATGTTACAAACTTTACATGAAGACCCTAAAGAATCATACCAACTTGTGGAAAATGGGCATCCAATGACCCCTTTAACAGGTGTCCTGTCACCAACGAAGAATGGATAGAGGGAGTGATTGATTTCTTCTGTAATAAATAATAGAAGAGTAACTGAAATAGCTGAATGGATGAAGGTATGTTAAATAATGTAGATAAAATGCCCCTTTCTTGTTTGGTTGGTTTGCTTTGATTAATGAAAAAAGTGATATTACTATCAATCACTTGAAAGTCTGAGACTGTGGGGTTAGTTTTGGGGTTGCATTTTGCAACCTTTATTATAATAAAGGTTAATCATATCTCCTCTTCATCTGTAGTGGTGGTGATGCAGATCCTCCCCCCATTTTGCGAGCCTCTGCCTTCTTGCTGTTGGCTGAGTTGAAGTCTAATGTTAATTTCATACCCCTAATGAACAGGTTGGATTAGAGAACAATTAATTACGTGAAAAGAGCATTCGATGTGAAAAAATCTTCTGCACACTAAAATAGGCACTGAATGATATTGAATATTTCAAATGTTTGTAAAGTCATAGCCTACACCCATGAACCTTTTATGCTTAAAGCTTTCCCTGATTTTTATACTTCAGTTTTAGCTGTTGCCACATTCTTTCTTTTAGTCAGGTATAGTGGGATACCATGAAATTGAATATTAGTTACCATTCTGCCAGTTTAAGCACTATAATAATGATTTTAAGAATTAAACTTACGTATTGACCTGGTATGCGGACATCTTTTTGTCTGGTGCTGTTGACATGGTGAATTAATTTTGTAATTGATCATGTCTTTTCATATTCATGGTGCACACTCTTAACTCAGAGTCAACCTACTCAAAGTTGATTGATCTAACTCAATTAAGCTGTTCTGAAACCAAAAACTTGAGTTTCCCATCTCAAGGTATGTCAAGTCAGAGTTGAACCTCCTTTTTGAATTGGGCCCCAGGTTAACCTGTGACAATACTCCCCCCCTTCCTCAGACACCTGAGGTGTCCTAGAGAGGTAATCTGCTGTACAATTGTGTGACCCAGTTTTGTACAAAATTTCGATGTCAAATGGCTGGATGGCTAAAAACGATCTGGTGATACAGGCATTTGTGTCCCTCATATGGCCCAACCAGGCCAATGCCCTGATCAGTCTCAAGTTAGAATTTGCGTCCCACCAGTTATATATTGTAACGAGTCAGCTCAAATGGGAAATATTAATAATAACTCATAACTTGTTATGATTCAGTTAATTGGATTAACTTGATGTAGCTAAATTAATATTACAATCAATCAGTCAGTTCGTCCAACAAACTCTTTTGATTATTCATTTATTCTAAGAAAGGGGTATCTTTCATGGCCACAGAAAGATATTTCTTTCTTAGCATGTACAACGCTTAGAGCATGTAACAAGATCAAGATCGTAAAATAGACTTTGTTTGCAAGCAGAGAATCAGAACCAAATACATATTGTGCACAAGTTTTATTAACTAAGTCACAAACACATAACTAACATACAAACAATTACACACTCATGGGTAGATGGTTAAAGTGACAGAATGGAACCGGAAGCAAAAAATGAAACTATGAAACAGATCCATTTAACTATGAAAAGAACCATCAGCATATAATTTTCAGAGCACCTCATTAAATTGATACTTGCATGGCCTTTGCAGTGGAAACAATTCTTGAAGTTGTTGAAAATTGAAGTTGTTGATGGTTCCTTCCTTGAGTGTCAAATGTTGCAGTTGCAGTCGTTTTCTTCTCCATTGGATGAAGAAGATAAGATGAACTTGCATGGTTAGTTTGACTCTGTTCTCATGGCTGGAGTGCAGATTGTGGCCTGCTGGCCTTGGGCAGGACAGGACACACAGAGCAAATGGTGGGAGTTGCGATGGACTACTTCTGCGTTGCCCTGCGAACTGGGGCCTGGTGCTATCCTGCAGGACAGCAACCCAAACGGTCGTAGTCATGGTAGTCATCCATCTGATCGTAGTCATGGTAACCAAAAACCCTTCTTGCCCTTGTTGTGGGATGGGGCCACAGATCCCAGAGTGAGTTTTAAAGATTATTTGTTAACCATAATAACAAATAATTGTGTCTAATTGGTCTCAGTCGTTACAATATCTTAAAGTGTCCAATGCCCATTTTATTGCCAGACACTCCTTCTCAACCGTACAATACCTGGATTCACAGGGAAGGAGCTTTCTGATGATGTAGGCAATTGGCTGTAGCTGCCCTTGACCCCTGTGAAGGCCTCCTTCCCTTCCCTTTACCTCGGTACAGATAAAATGTTGGCAAAATAATTCCAGTTCACATGGCAATGCTGAAGCAATAAAAAATTCTGTATTATAAATGTTTAAGGCCAGACAAGTAATTTGCTGAGGTCAATTTGTAAAGAAAGACTACACGCATGTGCAAATATACGTATATTCAATCGTGCATACCTATAGACTAAACACGTAATACGCATGTGCACGCCGTCAGCATTTTCACAGGTTCGCGTTTTTTAAATTTGCGCAGAGATAATTTATTTTTCAAGGCTTGTACCTTGGAACCTATTTCAAGGTTTGGTTTCTCAAGCCACCAGGCACTGTTGTTGTATGGATGAGCAGGGTTAAAGGTTTTCTTTTAGCACTGTGTTGTGTTAGCGGCCCCTAAGATAATAACTAATGATCTTTGCTGCGGAAGTGAATCAATCAAAACTAACTTTAACTGAACAATATATTCATTCTAGAGCTGCTGTGAAACCAAAACAATCTCTGTTACTTTAATTTCCTATTATCACTGTAAAGCTGCTTTGAAACAATCTATATTGTTAAAAGCGCTATATAAATGAAAGTGACTTGACTTGACTTGACTTGACTAGTACAGTCCCAATGCCATACACAGAAGCACCGGCCTGTACATTAAGTTCCGTATCAATTACAAGGTATTGCTTCTGACTTATAAAGCTCTAAATGGTTTAGCTCCAGTATATTTAACGGATCTTCTATCGCCCTACAATCCGTCACGCTCTTTAAGATCACTAAATTCGAGGCTTCTGGTCATTCCTAGGATATCTAAGTCCACTAAAGGAGGGAGGGCGTTCTCACATTTAGCTCCTAAACTCTGGAATAGCCTTCCTGATATTGTTCGAGGCTCAGACTCGCTGTCCCAGTTTAAAACCAGATTAAAGACGCATCTCTTTAACCAAGCATTCACATAATGCTTACCTTTTATACTACTGCCGAATCAGATCGAATGCAGTAATATTATGAACATCAGCTATGCTAATTATTTCTCATCTGCCTTTCTGCTGTTATCTCGGGACGCAAGTCCCGAGGTAAATAGCGTTCGTCAGCTACAGTTTGTATCCAGCCTCTCACGGAGACTTCAGATGATCCAACACCTGTGATGAGACGACTAAACGCCTGTGGAGAGAGGACTCGACGCCTGTGAAGAGACGACTCAACGCCGGCGATATGTTATGCCCTAAATTAATACATGAACTAACTGTATTTTCTATGTACATTTCTAATGCACTTTCTGTAAAGCTGCTTTGAAACAATGTGTATTGTGAAAAGCGCTATACAAATAAATTTGAATTGAATTGAATTGAATTATGGTGAAAGTCTTTTTCAAAGTCTGGACTCTGTAAAACAGGCTCTGTGCATAAGAGTTCTTTAGGTCCTGGAAAGCACTCTCACAGTCCTCCTGAGTCATGTTAACTTTATTTGGCTTGTCTTTTACACACTTCTTTAAAATGTTGACATAGAAGATTTGCAAGGATTGGATCCTGGATGGGATCTCTATCTCATATACAGGGCCCACCTTCCGCTTTATTTTATAGGGGCCCTGCCTCCTAGCCAACAGTTTATACTTACTTGTCGGTAACAACAACAAGACCATATCATCTGGTTTAAAAGTATGGGATCTGGCTGTTCGGTCGTACCACTGCAGGAGGTTTACTCGTGCAAGGCCTGTTGTCTTCTGCAGCAGCTCTTTCATCTTTAGCACATAGGAGATATTGTTTTTGTTGCCTGGTTTATCAGTGGCCTCCCAACTCTCCCTCAGTACATCCAGTACATGAAGAGCATACAGCAGTTCAAATGGCAAGAACCTTGTAGATACCTGAGGCCCCTCCCTATATGCCTATATGTCCTTGAAACATACTTCCTCAGCATGGTTTTCAAGGTCTGGTTGATGTGTGTGGATGCTGTTACTGGGAGGTGGAGTGGATTGGGTGTCATGATGTAGATATTCCAGTGTAATTTGAGAGCATTAGTAAGGGATGGGATAATGAGAGTAGATTTGGATATAATATTGAATCCTGGAGCTTGGACTGCTCTTCCTCCGTTACTTATACTGTCAGAATAACAAACAGACTAAACTTCTTGTAGAGCATAGCTCCTCTAGGCGTGTATGTGGATCAATTCTGTCCTCTTCCTGTTTCTAACACAATAACCCTCCTCCACAGAGTACAGACCACATTCATTCAGACTCTCTGTCCGGGTGTTTAGGACACAGCTAGCACATTGAGCGTCTGCTCGCTCATAGGCTGTGCTGCAGCAACTGCACATCCAATGGCGCTGGTGCCTCTGACCAATGAGCTACCCCTACGTCATTACACGTCAGAGCCCGCCAAGGGGGCGTAGCCTTAGCCTGTTATAGTGAATTCGCCATTATAGCAGGTTTAACGACTGAAGCGACAAGTCGCCACGTTACTATACTGCAGGTGGCTACGCAATACTCGTTCCCTCTCTCAGGAAACTGAGGTTACGATAGTAACAACAGCGCTCCCCAACCCAACTACTCCCATGGTCACACCCTCATGGTACCAGTCCTGAGCCCGCCAGGGAATCAGGGTCTTTAAAACACCCGTGATTCACCATAATGCGCAGGCTGCCTGACTGCCATGCATGGGTTGGCACATGGTGTTTCAGCCAGTGCTGCAGCGGGCGCATGCGAAGTAATCCCATACCGAGTACTGACGATGCTGCTGCCATGAGACGGAGAACTTTCTGAAATTTCTTTAGGGGTGCACGCTCGCGCGCCCTGAATGAGGTTGCTTGCTTTCGCACAGAGAGTATGCGCTCTGGTGTGAGCCGCGCCGTCATCATCAATACAAAATAGCGGCTGCAGAAACCCGAATGTTTTAGCGCGGGGGGAACTAGCTCTATCGCCCCTTTTGCTAACAGATCGGCACGAAGCACGTGACCCACGTTGCTTCTCACCGAAGTCTCGATAACCACCTAAAATTTTGGAGGTCTGGAAGCGAATTGGAGAAGCAAACTCAACACATCAAGGATGGCTTGCCAGGTCAGCACCCGTGTGGCTAGGGTTTGACACACTGATTGGGATGGGCCTCCTAACATACGGGGACCTGATACCCTTACTTTATGATTTGTGTACATACTGAGTGTTGGACTGACTGTACAGGCTTTTGCCTTGGGGAAAGTCATTGTAACGACTGGGAAGGGGCCGCCTAGTGAAGGGGGATTGTCAACCTGTGTGTTGTGATTGTGAAACATTTATCGGGGATGGCTTGTCAGGCCAGCACCCGTGCGACTAGGGATTTTCTGGGATGGGCCGCCTAATACAGGGGGACCTGATACCCTTACATTGTGATTTGTGCACATACTGAGTGTTGGACTGACTGCACAGGCTTTTGCCTGAGGTAAAGTGTAACAATTGGGAGGGGGCCGCCTAGTGAGGGGGGACTGTGAACCCGAGAGTTGTGATTGTGAAACATACTCTTTTTGTGCTTTACGTGGGTTGCTGTGAGAACAGCGTTTGTTTGTAGAGGCGCAGTGCAGTGGGCCTGTTGACAACAATAAAATCTCCAGCCACCTGAGTTAGACAGTGAGCTGTGAGATGACCATTGATACAAATGCATGATCTACTTCTGACTTGAACTCTTGAAAAATTAAACCTTTAAACTTTGTTGGATCGATGTTAAAACATGACATTCTGGCATTTTCATCACTTAAGATTTGCATGACAAACGTTTGGAATCACTATGATTTAAGAAATGTTATACTTTTATAGCAGGAAAGGTCAATTTCCACACTTCATTAAGCAGCACAACCATTTTCAACTGTTGCTGTACTTATAGGCCTACACGAAGTGAATGCCAGCACTCATTCAGTCAGTGACGAATTAATAAAAACATTATGAACTTAATGAAACTATACACAATTGTAGTTTAAGTTCGCGCTGATACTATATTTACCTTTTTTGAAATAATCCATTAAACCAGGGGCGTAGGAGCAATTAGGAACCTGGGAGGGACAGTAAATGCTAGGGGGGTCCGGGGGTATCCCCCCCCAGGAAATCTTTTTGAAAAATAAACCATTAAAAGCCACTTTCTGGAGAGTTTTGTGCAAAGAAATGGAGAAATTGAGTCTTACATGATATGTGAGTTAAGAGCATACTTTGCATTGTTGTAGTATCAACATGTATTAGGACATTTAGCATTTACATTACTGTTAATCAGTCATGTACTGATTAACTCAAATAAATGGTTGATTTAATTTCAATTAACCACTGAGCTTACCCCCAAGTCTTATATTTCTGTAATCCACACAGATCAAACACAAATATGCTGACTGAATAGATTGCTAGTTTATTTTGAGTAGCCAGCTAGCAGTTCTCTTGGCAGTTTGCTGATAATCCGGTGTCTGAAAATACCATGGTCAACCTAGTCTTGGTTATTTAATTTTGATTTAGTCTTATTTTCCTTACCTTGTCATTCAAGGCCAGGGCACTTTTTGTACATTTCTGGAACTTTTGCGCGCTTCCACATCCCGAGCAACTGGATCTCACGAACATTCATATTTTGCTGCGTACATTTATCCGTGTCACCTAGGTGCGCATGCACGAGCGGTGCGCGATCATGGTCGACTGACAACGAGATTAGCAGCTGAAGAATACGGCCGTTTTTAAAATTGTAATTATGTATTTAAAAGTTGCAGAATGGGTTAATTTGGAGACTCCGAAATCGGCAGAGATAGGCAGGCAATGCAAAACAAAATCTTACATTGGGAAATGTGGGGGGGACAAAACATAGATTTTGAAATGTGGGGGGGACATGTCATAATTTAGAAATAAAAGGCATTTTTCCTAGCCTGATTTTTGCCCTGAGCCCAAACGCTCTGTTTGGAGGGGCGTGTCTGCTGTGTGTAACCGGCCTCTGCTGTGATTGGCTGACAGGCTTGCATATAAAATAGCTACGTATTACATGTGAAACTCTCTCGAATACTTTTACTACAGATATTATACACTCACCGGCCACTTTATTAGGTACCCCATGCTAGTAACGGGTTGGACCCCCTTTTGCCTTCAGAACTGCCTCAATTCTTCGTGGCATAGATTCAACAAGGTGCTGGAAGCATTCCTCAGGGAGTTTGGTCCATATTGACATGATGGCATCACACAGTTGCCGCAGATTTGTCGGCTGCACATCCATGATGCGAATCTCCCGTTCCACCACATCCCAAAGATGCTCTATTGGATTGAGATCTGGTGACTGTGGAGGCCATTTGAGTACAGCGAACTCATTGTCATGTTCAAGAAACCAGTCTGAGATGATTCCAGCTTTATGACATGGCGCATTATCCTGCTGAAAGTAGCCATCAGAAGTTGGGTACATTGTGGTCATAAAGGGATGGACATGGTCAGCAACAATACTCAGGTAGGCTGTGGCGTTGCAACGATGCTCAATTGGTACCAAGGGGCCCAAAGAGTGCCAAGAAAATATTCCCCACACCATGACACCACCACCACCAGCCTGAACCGTTGATACAAGGCAGGATGGATCCATGCTTTCATGTTGTAGACGCCAAATTCTGACCCTACCATCCGAATGTCGCAGCAGAAATCGAGACTCATCAGACCAGGCAACGTTTTTCCAATCTTCTATTGTCCAATTTCGATGAGCTTGTGCAAATTGTAGCCTCAGTTTCCTGTTCTTAGCTGAAAGGAGTGGCACCCGGTGTGGTCTTCTGCTGCTGTAGCCCATCTGCCTCAAAGTTCGACGTACTGTGCGTTCAGAGATGCTCTTCTGCCCACCTTGGTTGTAACGGGTGGTTATTTGAGTCACTGTTGCCCTTCTATCAGCTCGAACCTGTCTGGCCATTCTCCTCTGACCTCTGGCATCAACAAGGCATTTCCGCCCACAGAACTGCCGCTCACTGGATGTTTTTTCTTTTTCGGACCATTCTCTGTAAACCCTAGAGATGGTTGTGCGTGAAAATCCCAGTAGATTAGCAGTTTCTGAAATACTCAGACCAGCCCTTCTGGCACCAACAATCATGCCACGTTCAAAGTCACTCAAATCACCTTTCTTCCCCATACTGATGCTCGGTTTGAACTGCAGGAGATTGTCTTGACCATGTCTACATGCCTAAATGCACTGAGTTGCCGCCATGTGATTGGCTGCTTAGAAATTAAGTGTTAACGAGCAGTTGGACAGGTGTACCTAATAAAGTGGCCGGTGAGTGTACGTTTTTACTATTACAGCTATCGAGATGAACGAATCGTGAGATGTTTTTAAAGTATTTAGATCTATTCCCATCACATAAAATGTTGCCGTGATGAGCATTGAGCAAACAGATGACAGTGTGTTGATCGCGAGAATAAAGATCTTATCATTGCAACGCAGTTTCTGCACTCTCTCTAATGCTTTCACCAATGCAAACACGATGATGTAAATATAGTATTGAACGATTTTGAGAGAAAGATTACCTGTCTGAACTTGAACAATTACACATTCAGAAAGTGTTGCTTGGTAGCTCGATCGATCGAGGCCAGCTCTGTACTGGCCCAAGTTGAGGAAACAGTCTCGTCGCGTCGTCTGTGAAATGTTTGGAAATTTCCAGAGAAAATAAAATTAACCCATTGTTTCTTCAGAGGCTCGGGTGAAGGAACTAAATACCTTTGTGTTCATTTGTACATCCAAACACTGAACAACTGCCATGCTTCGGCTGCGCAGTTCAGCCTGTCATTGAACATGGGCTGGCATATGCAAATTTTTTCAGTCGGACATATTAATGATCCCGACTGTTGCGTTACAGTCGGTATTATGTGGAGATTCGCCTGTTTTTCAGGGGTGTTTTTCAAAAACGAGATTTAAGTAAGAACGAGAAAACAATGGTGTTTGAGACTCACTGTATACCCAGCAAAGAAATTTAGGTTCTGGGTACGTTCTGGGAACGTTAGTTTTTGGTTCCCAGAACGTTCCTAGAACTTTCCCTTAAGGTTAGGGGAACGTTCCCGGAACGTTCTCCTTACGTTATAAAAATGGACCCTAAAAATAACCTACATGGAACGTTCCTATAACGTTCTTGTTTGGTTCCCAAAAAAATAACCACATGGGACCATTTGGGAACATTAGGGGAACATTCTGTGTCATGTCCATGTACTGAACTCTTGTTATTTAACTATGCCAAAACAATTTCAATTTCACATTCTAGGGCACCTTTAAACATGCTGAGAAACGAGGAGCGTTAACTAGAATGAGCAGTGTGCATGCCTGGGAAACTCATGAATATTTATGTAGGCTCCGCCCACTGCCTCTACAGATGCACAACTCACTTTTGCCCCACATTTCACAGTGCACTTGGTGCAAAAGGGAGAGCGCGCGAAACTTGTCACTTGAAAGCGAAAAACTGTGTTTGAGATTCGTCGCAGGTGTAGTTATGTACTTGTGTTTGTGCTAGAAAAATTTTCAAGACATTTGTGAGAAAATATTCTACAAGTGTGCAACTCTCATTGGATGAATTCACATACTGATTTGCAGATGAGCAACATTTTTTGGTGCAGGTGTGTAAATGCATTTTGCACCATATTCACTGCAGCAACTGTTGCAAAAATGTGAGCGTACGAGTTTCTTAATTTGTGATTTGTAGAATAGGATTTGTCCTTCTGCAATGAAGAATTTGAGAAGGTGTAACTGTTGTGTTGTGTTTGTGGAATATAAAAAAGTCTACAAGTTTTCAACTCCTAAAACATTTCTCTCTGTGACTTCAAATTTACTGATACACATGTGTGGCTATTCTCTACAACTTCAAATTCCACTGTCACAGGTAGGGTGGCCATACGTCCGGATTTTGGCCGGACAGTCCGGATTTTAAGCCCCCTGTCCGGCGTCCGGTGCAGCATCAAGCACCGGACCGGTGCACCGGTGCACACTCATTTGTGCTCCTTTCTGGAGTTGCAGTGAATTGTTTTTAAAAAAAATAACCTATAAAAATCCTGCATACTGAATCTAGAGCTGCGCATGCGAGACAGAACATAGCCTACTGTATGTGCGCCAAACCGTGTAGCGCGCACACGGCAGAGAGAGAGAGAGAGTGCGAGAGACCTTGCGTGCGAGAACCCCCTGTGTGTATCATCACCTTTAGTGTCTGAAATATCTGGTATTCAGCAGTTACATGTTCATCTCACTTCAAACTGAACTGAAACTTATCTAAGCACATGCATATTTTCTTTCCTTTGCTGAATACAGAAGACTATACTGAAAAATGCCTTAGCCTATTCTAAATTTATTAAGTAGCCTACACATTTAAAATATATTTACATATTATATTATATTATGTAATGTTATTGTATATATTGTTTGTTTTTGTTTAAATTATAAGTGAGTAGTGAGCATCACACATATATTTATTAAAAAAATATATGAAAAAAATGGCCAACAAAAGTAAACATTCGACATGTTCGACATGCTCTGAAATCTTGGAAGCTGTCTTTCAATGCGCATGAGCAGACCAGCGCCGCTCTCCTCTCCGCGCATGCGCAGAGGACTGAGCTTCTCGTCGCAAATGTCAGCGACACGGACAAACACTGACAGATTCTCTGACGGTTCAGTGTGAGGACGAGAAATGAGTGATTTCTACAGTTGTGACGTTCATTCTTAATAAAAAAAAAAACAAGCTTAAAGCGGAAGGAATTGACGGAGATATGGAGCAGGAGTTTGAGGACATAGATTCAGAGGGCCGCTGGCAGAACCTTTATTTAGTAAGTGAAGCTAAGTCAGCTAACGTTAGCAGGCTAATGAGCCACGCAATCTAACGTTACAGTTAGCCGTTAGAGAAATGTCATTTTATATACTTTATCTGTCTCTTTTTTAACTTAAATTCAGTGTGCTCTCGCTGTTCTTCGTTTTTACTCTTGTTGAAATGGGGATAAAATGAAAGTGAAGCTGCAAAACCAGGATGTTATGGTGGTTGTTCTGATGTAAATTGTGTGTTGTGAGAGAAACCTTGTAACTATCTCAGAATTTAGTAACCTGCCTATCTAGACCGCATGTTTGGGAACTCAACTGAGTCTGTTTGTTTAACTATTACTTAAAAAATATATTATAACGTTGCTTGGTAATTTGTCATAACAACGGAAAAACACAGTGTAGGCTGAGATTGAAATCAAAACATTTTAACGTGTCTTTAACGACAAAAATGCTGTCTTGGTGGGGAACACACACTGTTTTTGGACAGACATCTATGACAACAATGTAACATTCCCACTGTAAATGTTACACGAATAACAGCTGTTAGCTATTTCTGACCTAATCATGTTTATTTACTGTAAACACCAACTGTTACTTTTTCCTAATATCATTGACTAACTTAAATGTCATCCGTAAACAATAAAAAACAGTACCGTTTGTTAAATCCAACTGCCCTATATTATTCTTCACATACATGGTCAGTATCCTATAAACTCTTGTACAAAGAAGTAACTGTTATTAAAAACTTTTAACTGGATTTCTAAACTTTCACTCCTGAATTGCTAAATAAACAAGCATATTTTTAATAGGCCTCATGTATATTGTTGTTGAGGCAGTTTGTCTTATCTAAACAAACTTGTTGCTTCCTTGAGTAACGTTTCCAGTAATATTATGTAACTATTTCTGGAAGCAGTCACAATCGACATGATCAGCTAATTTCTTTCAAATGTGCTTTTCCTGTCCAGTGTTTCCTGACATGGGCAGTTGACTTGGGAAATTAACTGAAATGAAACTTGATGAATCTAATTAGTAATTACTCAGTAATGATGACCTAATTTAACTGTTGTTTTGAAGCTTTGCATTTATTTATTTTTCAGGAAATACGCAACCAGTCACACGAGTGTGCTTTCAAAGTGGCTAAGTATCCAGAGAATCGCAATAGAAACAGATACAGAGACGTGAGCCCATGTAAGTAATGTCAGGTTCGCCTAGGTTCTAGGCATGATGCTTCTCTTAAAGGTTGTGTAGGTAAGAAATTTATAATAAATAAAAAAATCTAAATTTGTTTAGACTTTCTATATATATCAATGCATAATTAAAATCTAAGTACTCTGAAAAAGAAAGTATAAAAATCGAGTGTCTGTAGACCTCTCACGACTGTTTTAAAGACAGCTCATTATTTCCATTCACTTCACCCCCTCCCTTCTGGTCTCCTTCCAAAGCCACACCCCCAAAACACATGAACGCGCAACTCTGACAGCTGAGCTGAAGACGCATTATTTACCTGAGACGAGCGGAGAGTAGAGGAACGAGTGCATGTAGTGACATCATGTCAGACACACATGTAAATAAAAAAATCTAACTTTATCATTATGAAGTTAAACAAATAAGTAGTATTTTATTACTCACTATCAAACTAGCATATTGATATTGGTAAACTTTACAATATATATTTATTGATTCGCTAACGAGCTAGTTATCTATAAGGCAAAGCTAAACACAGGTTGCGTGATACACGTTGTTCCATTGCCATCATTTACACTGTGATGAAGATGAATTTCGTGTAAGATTTATAACATATATATGATGTTCTGCATGTAAGAGTTTGCTTGATGAAAGCATAGTTGATTCTGATGAGGACTACACTCCCGAGACAAGTACCACATCGTCAGCTCGAGGACACAAAATATTAACACACACATACAACATAGTGTGTACGACACACAAAGATACACGATAAAGACATCAGTAAACATCGGTCTAGAATATAAAAACAAAACAAAGATGAAAAAAATGATAAATCATGGTAAACATGTTAAAAGAGTTAGACAGAGGGTAAATATAATACTAAGAAAAATACCAGGATGCGGAGTAACGTTAGACCTACTATCTGTTAAACCTACATTTAGTTATCTAAACAAAATTATGCACAATTCAACACTACAGCTATCATCTTGAGCTAAGTCTATTATTTACCGTCTCTACTACGGCTCGCTGAGTAATGCTATGTTAGCTATATTAGGCAGCTACGTGTGCTAATGACGCATGCTTCTTGAAAAGATAAACAAAAAAATCTGTATGATCTAAATACAAAAAGAAAGATTTACCTGTCCAGCAGAAATGAAGCCATCAAGGCGTCACTTTTCAGCCCCTTGAGGTCCCTCAGTTCTCGCCAACGCTGGAAAGCCACGCCGATATTCACCCGAGTTTTATTTCTTTGTTTATCCAACAACTTTTTGTTCATTACCTTTTCTTGTAATGTAAATGACTTCCTTTTTTTGACTGGGTTGCCTTCGTGAACTACAAATGTGGACTTAGATTGGTCTTTCTCTGCCATTGTTTTGGTAATCCTAGGTTCCGTGGCTCTTGAATTACACAAACCAAACGAGTGCGCGCAAAAGGGCAGGTCCTGTGTGGCGAAGGGGTGGTTGCCATGGTTGCGAGAGAGTGACAGTCGCCTAGGCCAATCCGTTGTTTCGTCCCGGTTCGAAATAATGAGCTGTGTTTAATGCAGATTAAACGGTCTAGAGTCAATCGATTTTTATACTCTTTTTTTCAGAGTACTTAGATTTTAATTATGCATTGATATATATAAAAAAAGTTTAAACAAATTTGGAAAAAAGTTTATAAATTTCTTACCTACACAACCTTTAATGTAATGTAACGACTTTAATATTGCATTTGACATTGTTTCCCTTTTTTTTCCAAACTTATCAGTTGACCACAGTCGGGTGAAATTAGAAAACACAGAAAATGACTACATCAATGCCAGCCTGGTGGTTATGGAAGAAGCCCAGAGAAAATACATACTTACCCAGGTAAGTAAACTCCACCTAGACCATTAAATTTACTCTTGGAGCTCCAAAAAGTCTTCAGCTCAGTTGTATCAAATTTTAGGCTGTCAATGTATTAAATATCCTAAATGGTGTAACAAAAGTCCTTTTTTTAAGAGGTTTTAGATTTAGTGACAGAACTAGGGATGCATGATATTGGATTTTGGCCGATATTCGATATGCCGATATTTTCAAACTAATTTTGGCCGATACTGATATATATACACATTTTTCCCCTGATATATTTACACTTTAATTTTACTGAAGAGAAATCCAAGTCTCTCTCCTGTATTACCTTTACCGTATACTCATGTGTTGTAGATAAGGCAATACACAAGACAAACAAAACAACATTTGATTCTACCATATGTATAATTTTACAAATGTAGACAGACATTCACCCCTGAAAAATAGGTAAATTATTTAACTTGGAGAATAAATGATATGCCAGTGCCACATTTTATTTTTAAGTTTTCAAACTTCAGTCCTTAGGAGTAAAATTAATAAAAATAAATTCTCAAATAGAAAAATGTACAGTACATCATCTTCTCCTACTTGAACAGGTTTACCAAATACTCCCGTTTTCGGTGCTGATGCAGCGGTGACGCGTTCATGTAACATGTAAGGGTGGCGCTGCCAATAAAGTTTCTAAAAGCTGTCACAAAGAACCGGCAAAAGTAATGATTATGAATATGTGAAATATAGCAAGGAGACATTTTAATAAAAGACATTTTAAACAGAAAAATATGTTTTCTGTGTCGGCTGCAAATATGAGGTTTGACGATGCTGACTCGCGATCTTTGCAGTAGGCTTGTGAACGCGCCAGAGAGAAATGCACATTTCATACGGATTACATAGTTTTCTTTCGTTTTGAATTGTTCTGTTTAAAAATATGATTTCAAGCGTTCTGTAGATAATAGATATATTTCTCAGGTCTGTGAGGAAGTAGGCTATGTTGAGTTTTGTTTCATTTATGACGGCGAGCTCAGTTCATTCGCCGGCGCCTCCGTGAGTCCGTGTCGTGATATTTATTATCTGCTTTATTTATTAAATCCAGGCAAATGGTTGATGAAACATTGATTAAAATTAAGATACAATTAATACAAAACGAAATTCACTTTAAAGAAAGGTTTTGTGCTTTCTGTTTGAGGTCTCTGTGAAAGTTTTAAAGCATCTTTTAATGCCGCTTTCAAAGCGCTCACGTCCTCATAAATGCGAACACGAAAAATAAAATGAATATTTTATGTTCTGTGGAGAGCATACTAGCTTGGAGAGTACATCGTCTTTAAAAACATGACCGATCGATCGATCGACCAACAGCACGAAAGAGAAAAAATAATAATGCGTCATTGTGGCTTACCCAGCACTTCTGAAAATGCATTTCCAAATGCGTCTCTGTCCCAGCACATTTCAAGCCAAACTGATGCCCATGCATGAAATGCCTCCACTTGTTGGAAGTTTAAGTTGCTGGCACTCATGCTACGTTCATGGTCGTCACGTGCGCGTAGGAAACACGATGATGGTCATTTTAAGCTTTTATCGGCCGATACCGATGTTGTGCCGATATCATCGTGCATCCCTAGACAGAACAGAAAAACAGGAATCGTGAAATGGCCTAATGTTATTATTATATTTCATAAATAAATGTAAGCGCTGCATGTTCAAAGTCAAAACATGGCGCTGTTGCACAATCAAGCAATAAGGCACATTTAGGCCAATATTACTTATGATCTACTCTGGAGGTCGACCGATTCATCGGTTTTGCCGATTAATCGGCACCGATAGTTGATTGGTTGAACTATCGTTATCGGCAAAAATCCATACCGATAGTTTTTCCTGGTTGCGTCCGTTGCTGGAGCGGCTGAGAAGTGCGTGCTGTCATTCATTACACAGTAATGCTGGCATCATGCAGTACAAGAGCGGCCTCTAGAGGTGTAATAAAAACTATCACTGAGGCCTCGTGTTGTTTATTTCGACACGTGACGAGCACACGCTGTGTGGAGAGCGATGACATCATATGCGTGTTTAAAGCACCGACAGCGAAAAGGTTTATTTGCTGACTATGCTGCATTAGTAGAGAAAGAAACGCATGTTTGTTTGCCTTCGAGGCTGAGAGGACGCTATCATTAGTAATACCTCAAGCGGTTAAACACTGACAAAAACAAACCTAAGTCCGACCCGAATGTTTAATGTCACAATTGTTACCTTCTATTTGCATTAGATTATGATGTTATACAGGTCACTTTTATGCATTCATTATGCAGCGAAGTTGCATATTTAAAGCTAGACGTAAAATAGTAAACTGATATGTTCATACAGCCGACAGAAACATATAAACAAATCAGAAAAGCATTCGATTCGTGTTCAAAAAGAACTGATGAAAACATTTCAGTGTTTCACAGTGGAAAAACTTTTTAAAGCAAGATTCTGTGGCATTTCCTTCCTTATAATTACCGTCATCAATAACGCATTATAACAGCACATATATCCATGTATCATAACGGACGCGCGCTCTCATTTCATTCAAATACAACTTGCCGTCTTGCGTCTCCGTTTTCGATTGTATTTAACATGAAATCAGAGTTGATTTATTGTTTACAGAGTTTGAAAATCTTGTTGTAATCATCTTGTATTGGATGAGTTTTGTACGCTGTACAAAATGGATGTAACAGTTAAACAGTTACATTTTGAATGTAACTGGTTTTATTTGTTAGAGTATTACTTTTTGTTTCAGTTTGAATTAATGTCTTTATTGACTTCAATATTTATTTATATTTATATATTTATTTCATTTAGCATGTTTTCATGGTTCATAATTTTTTTTTTTTAAATATATAGATAGGCCTATATAATAAAGTTAAACACTGTTTTACTTGGAGTGTTATGTTTAAGCAATAAGGTTCGAGAGGCTGTGCTGTATCGTGAATAATTGTTTTTATCCAGTTATCAATTTTAAAAACTATCAGTTGATTAGGCCTAATCGGTTATCGGCAAGTATGGCTCTCAACCCAGCTATCGTTATCGGTAAAATCCACTATCGGTCGACCTCTAACTACTCTTGATGTATTGTAGATGTTTATAAGTGGGCAGATTTTTTCTTTCTCATCTTTTTGAATGAGCAGCTGTAAGTAGTAGAGCATAGACATTTCAAAACAAGAGTCCCAGTGTATGTCAGGCTTGTATTTAATTAAAAGACCCACATTATCAGGGTTTTTCAGGATCATTTGGCATACAGTATCAGACTGTTTTGTTCCGTTCAGTGCTATTTTAAAGCAGCCGGCTATCTGCGGGTACTGGTACTGCAGAACGCCAGGTATTGTCACAAATAATAAAGATCGTTATCAAATAAATCTTTGGCAGGAAAAAGATTCATTTTGGCAGCCGCCTACATTTTTTCAATCCAGGAAACCCCTGATTATGCATAATTTTAGAATTTTTGTTACACATACTTTATCTGGCATGTAATTTAACGTAATCTCTTGTAACTCATAGGAAAGTAAGACTAAGTACATTATTTAACACATTCATTATATAGATTTTACAAGTATTGAGTATTGATAAAATAATCTGTTTATTGTCTTTCTTTAAACACACTGTTATTGTATCAATAAAGTTCACTATCCTCTACTTCACATGTATAGATTTTTTAGTACATAAACCTATTTGAATACATGTGTATATGTTTAGTAGGCTATATATTGTAAAATATGTCATGAGTATTTTAAACTTGCATTTAACCTGTTATGCAGCTGAAGGTGTGTCCCAGTTTAATTATTTTAATTACGTAAAGAATCTGAATTTGATATGCAGGATTTATTTTGTTCATAGGCTCTATGTACGATCGCTTCCGCGGTTTGTCTCAATCCGCCCAGTTACATCCGGTGCTGCGTCTGAAGCCGTTTTTGCATTAGGTGGAGATAATGTCAAATTACACTCACTGTTTACAAGAACTTCCCGCGGGTAACGTGAATAATGTTAACAATATTGTGAGGCAGTTATCTGTCACACATAAGAGTAAGAAAGAGAAGTGTTTTAAATTATATATTTCGAGCTACATCGACAACTTTGAGGGTGAGTATTCTCTCATATCATGCTAAATCCAACTAGCGAATCAGTTTCTAAAATCGTTGTCTCCGTTTCTGAGAAAATTAATTTTATTAAAGTGTTTTTCACTATAGAACGGAGACGCAAGACGGCAAGTAAAGACGCTGGCTGAGATTCTTCCTGAAATACGTCTGCAGCGTTCGTGCATAGAGCCTATTGTCTGGCTTTGTTCTCTATGGTATTATTTATTTGTAATACCAATACATTTGTGCAGGTCATAAAATAGGTCTTAAAGTCTTTTTAAAAACTCTGCACAATAATATAGCCTATTACATTCTATTTTGTGTACAACAGCTAGATTAATTTGAGTGAATGATTCAATGACTCACTCATAAATACTTTACTTGTTTTATTACTAGATAAATCAGCGTTTTTGAACAAATCTCTTGAATGAATGATTTGATGTCAAACAATACACTTTTTAAGTCACTTGTTGCCACCTAGTGACATAACGATGTGATCGATGCAATCGTTATTATATTAAGCTCCAAGTTACCTTTAAAATGTGATTTGTTCTATTTTGATCTTTCTCTGGTCGACATTTCTTCCACCATAGACAGCAGTGTTTTTTTAATTATTTTTTATCCGAACTATAAACTTTTATTCCAGTACTTCTCTGATCATTTGAATATTTGTAACCGAAATAATGATACTGTGTGGTTGAAAAGACTGTTTGTGAAGCTGTTTCATACCTATATGTGACAACTGCTTTTTCTGGGTCAACAGCAGTGCCAATGCAGATCTGGATGTTCTGGTATGATTTTGTCGAAGGTTTAATAGCCATCTTGCTGAATCGTTGTCATTAAGAAATAAGAGTGTTTAAATCAAGATTACAAACTTTTAATGATTAATCGTGCAGCTCTAGTTTTCAATGTTGGAAAGCTTTTGTATTAAGGTTGTGATTAAGTTGCCTTAAGCAGGCACTTTTTGTTTAAAGTTATTTTCGGTAGACTAATTGCCGGCACGTTTCCTGGAGAATCCTGTGGTGAAATGGCTTTTCTCAGGCACACAAAATAGCAGTTCTTAGTAAAAAAAACCTGTGTGTTACTCCTCTAGATTCAACACCATTGGCTATCTTCACTCCACTGGCAGTTGCTTTACATTGATGTTACTACAGGATGATGTAGGCAGGTGGTAGGTTTTACGCACGTCTATTACCAACCAATTTGTGTGGGTAGCATTTCAAAGGTCACAAGCTCTAAAATACATTAGTCAGCCATTTGAGATTCGGTTTTGGTTTGATATTTTTTAACAAATGTGTAGGTGTGCCAGACTTTTTGCCATTTAATGATTTTTGCATCGTTTAACAACTAGAGATTAGTGCTGGGCAGTATGAGCAAAAATCTGTATTGCGGTATTTTTTTAAGATTCTGCTGGGTTCACGGTATACCCTTTTTTTTTCTTTTTTTGTGGCTTATTTTACTGTCAGGAGTACAGAGCATATAAAAACATTGTAAGGACAAATACAAATTGACTTGATTGTAATGGTGGTAATCAAATCAATTTATAAAACTAACAATTTAGTTAATCTTAAAATGCAATTAAAGGAAAATTTAATTATTCCTTTAATTTTTGGGGAATTTTACTGTTTAAATTAAAACACTTATGAAAACTTGTGTGATATTCCCTTGAAATCATGTTTTAATAGATTTTATTTTTATTACTTTTAAGTACATTTTACTGTGCAATTTCTTTCATAATTTCTTCAAGTTAGACTGAACTTTTATTTTTGCAGGTTGTAATGAAGACCTTTCTGGTTCTGTGTGATTTATTGAACTATATTATTATTATTATTACTTGAAGTATACTCTACTGTGCAATAGTAATATGTTTCTGTTGTAATTTCTTCAAGTTATAGCCAACTTTTATTTTGACAGGTTGTTGTGATTGTGAAGACTTTTGAGTTTGTGTTTATATGATATGATGAATGACGACAGTTTTATCAAATGAAATGATCATGAAGTGACTCTCAAAGCAGCTCTGCCGATGAAGTTCCTGTGTCCATGTCCTCGTATAGTGAGATGGCAGACGCTGAAAACCCCCAAGAGCGTCACTCGTACTTCAGTATGTGTGTAGTAGATGAAACTGCAGCGGTCATTCAGACAGAGATGCAGAACATGCAGACTACAGATTTTAATAAGTTTTAATATTCACAGACACTAGTCCATATCGAGATTTGATTCATTTATAGCCCTAATTTTGATTTATTAATCCAAAAATTGCCATGTTCCTTAACATTCTGCTTTATACCGTAAAGGCCCTTTCACACTGAGCACGATTAAATGGCGCAAATGTACGTCATGATGATGCTCTTAAATCTATACAATAGATCCCTATGGAGCTATTCACACAAGGCGCAATCTCAGCGCAACAAAGCAAGATTTTTATTTTATTTTTTTCCCATGGCCCAGTTTATCAGTTTATTATTAAACACTACACATAATGCGCACATTCCCATTTTTTAATCAAAATCAACTTTTGATCGCAGTCGGAAGTTATTACACGCATTCCATGATGGTTTCTGTGTAGTTCCAAATTTTGTTTATTTTAATTTACTGTTGTGTGTAGTGCAGCGGACAAGGTTAAAACCAAATGGGAAAACATACGAGATACATACATGAGGAAAAATATATTCTGTCAGCTCCACCTATTGTGCAGGTTTGAATTAGCTGAAGGTAATCAATCGTTTGCGTTCAGTGTGAAAGCTCTGTTCGCCTGCGATTCGCTTATTAAATAAGTTATCATTTAAAAGGGTGTGCAGTTAATAGAGGTCCACTCTAAAAACACTCTTTATATCGCTCTTCGTGGCCATTGAATAGATGCAGCAATTGTTTCAGCTGCACACCAGTTGGCGGTATTTGAAAAATACATATCGTTCGTGAATTAGAAACCAGTATACTGGATGAGCTGATTTACCGCCCAGCACTATTAGAGATGTGCAAGATTACATGTTTTGAAAATCAACTCGGCTTTACTCAATGACCTGGTGTCATCATGTCATCTTAAGAAAGCCCTGACATTTTTTTTCCAAACCTGTATGAATTTCTTTATGTCGATAATAAAAAATATATTTTTTAAAATGTCTAAAACCAAACAGTTTATGGGCCCCATTGACTTCCCCCAGACTCAAGTCCCGGAAGTCAATGGGGTCCATCAACTGTTTGGTTACCAAAGTTCTTTAAAATATCTTATTTTGTGTTTAGCAAAAGAAAAAAATTCATACAGGTTTGGAACAACTCGAGGGTCAGTAAATGAAGGAATTTTCCTTTTTAAGGAGCTATTACATAAACCATATTCTTGTGACCATTGTGGGCCATCCCTTCTTATTGTCAAACTTTGAGTTTGTATCTCTATTTTCAGGGTCCTCTGAGAAACACCTGTGGTCACTTTTGGCTGATGATCTGGGAGCAGAAGACCAAAGCAGTTATCATGCTCAACAGAGTAATAGAAAAAGGCTCGGTAAACATCATTGATCTTTTTCTCTTTGAAAGCACCACACTTTCAGCCTCCACACACTCATTCATACAACAATAAAATGTTAAAGCTGCCGTCGGCAACTCTGGCTGATTGAGTGGACTTAGGCAAAATTTTGAATGTTTACAACTCTCATGCCCCTCCCCCACTATCAACGAATACCCTCCCCCAGAGTTTGTGCTCATCAGTGTGACCTCCTCGCTCTTGAGGTTAACCGAGGAATTGGAAACTTTTCCGCCATCACTCTTCGCTACTGTGCGAACTTCAGGCGTGTGCATGTGATTGACGTGTGCGTGCACGACTTGTGATTGACAGACCTGCCAACCCGTACGCATTTTGCGTAGCGGGTACGCATTTTGACCTCTAAGTACGCTGGTACGGTTTGTCACTCTAAACTACGCAAAAACCTGGTGACGCGCCTCTGTTCACGCGCAGTCCTCAAATCAAGCAACCGTAAAAGAAGAGTTCGACCAATCATAGCGCTGGGTTCATTCCCCACATAGCAAGCGCGGATGATTGACAGATGCGTAAAGCCTATCATGAAAAAGAGACTTAAAATCAACAGCAATAAAGGATCCCGCTCGATCCCCCTTCAGCTCCCGCGGCCCGCCGTCTGACTGAGTTCAAGTGTGGACAGTAGGCTACAGTAGTCACAGTACTTCTAACTCCTGAAGGTAAACGCGCTGGGGTGGATGTTGGATGTGGAAAGTTTAAATATTGTATTGAGTTAATTATCTGGATTTGATAATCACACGGGACAGCAGTAATCGCAATCGCATGGATTATCTTAAAATACTCCCGTCAGAGGAACACATTCTGCCATACAAATTATAAAATGCTTAAGTAATGCTGAACAATAAATCTAAATAAAATTAAAATCGCTATGGCAGGCTTAGTGATTATGAAAGTTCTGTGATTTGTGGATTAACGTTAATTTAACAGTTACTGATAAGCGCGTGTCTGGAGAAACAGGCGTTTATTTATTATTCTCAGTGTTGCGAAACGTAGCCTGCATGTGTTACGTTATTGTGTTAATAATAATAACTAAAGTACCTAATTATGTTACATATTTATTCTGTATGAAAACTAGCGCGTTAATTACTTAGTTATGGTTCAAAAAGTGCCGTTGTGTATCAGTTGCTGCGCGAGCTCTCTCTCACAAACACAGACCGCGGACGCAAAGAGAGAAGATTATTGTAAAATGAAAAATGACGGGTTAAGTTAATTTTGTTCTTGGTTGTGTCAGAAAGAATTTTGTATTATCCATCCGTGTTTTTAAAATTCGTTAAACGACGGACGTTTTACTGTTATCGTGCAATGTTCAAAATTGCAAAGAAAGCCCTTTTTTCTGTGAGATATAGTATCATATTTAGATATTTGAATAATAAAATAAGTAGCCTATCTTAAATATACGTATTGTAACGTACTTAAATGTACGTACAAAAAAATTATTTTTTGATAAAATGTTTGATAAAATTTTAAACATTCATTTAAAAATGTAGTGATTTATTAAATTTTCCCACCCTGTTTCTCACCTATGATTCAAACAGTCTGTTTTGGGGTGTTTCCCCTTTAAGACTTCAATGTTAACGCCTATACTGTTATGATTGGCTAACGTCAGTGCTGCTTATGCATAAATTATTAACGTTAATCATTTTGTATCACATGTAGACTACACAATGCTCCACCACGTGAAACTTCGGTCTTCCAATCTTTTACCATCGTGTCAATTCTCAATTGAGAGGGAGAGGGAGAGGGAGAGGGAGAGGGAGAGAGAGAGAGAGAGCGCAAGACAGTTTGAAGGCGCGCGCGGCCGGGTCTCTCTCTCTCTCTCTCTCTCTCTCTCTCTCTCTCTCTCTCTCTCTCTCTCTCTCTCTCTCTCTCTCTGCTCGTTCTTTCAGTAACATGCCCTGTCACACTCATCTACATCACTCACCGTTCAAATAAAGCTTTGGCGCGCTGCATATGCTGCAAATAAACTGCATCCGACTGCTTTCCCTGACGTCTGGATCGTTCGGCAGCGTATTCAAACATGTTGTTTGTCCACAGCAGGAACAGCACATCTGCGTGGCATCACAGTCATCTTGTAAACAGACCCACTCGCTGCATGACAACGCATGCGATGATGCGAAATGAGGCGTAGTTGTCTTGCGCTGGAGGCGGTCATATGCAAACGACTGGTACGTCACTTCGCACCGTGACGTCACTTCATACCATGGATCCAGAACGAGCTGTATTTAGAGCTTGATTAAATAAATGCTTCGTTTATAATGGGGAGGACATCTTAAGCTATGACACTTGCAGGAAGTTTTAATAGTACATAGATCTCTTATATACCAAAAGATCAAGGCAAATTTGGTTTCTCATGTCATGACCCCTTTAAATAAAATAAATGTTCTAAATCTGTTTCTACATTTTTTTTTATTTCCACACATTCCATAATGCAGGAAAAGTGTGCACAATATTGGCCGACACAAGAAGAACGAGAGATGTCCTTCCGTGACACGCGCTTTGTGGTAACACTAGTGTCAGAGGACGTCAAGTCATATTACACCACCAGAGTGCTGGAACTCCAGAATGCAAATGTAAGTTTCCCACTTTGACTACAGAAAATCACATTCATGCTTACAGAATGCTCTTTCTCTCTGATTTTTTGGCAGATTTTAATTACAATTCTATCCTTTTAGCAATTCTAATATGTTATACTTTTCTTGTCTGTTTTAAAAATATATATATATATTTTTATCCACTTAGACGGGGGAGAGAAGAGAGATCTATCACTTTCATTATACCACATGGCCTGATTTTGGCGTCCCAGAATCCCCAGCCAGCTTTCTGAATTTCCTGCTTAAGGTGAGAGAGTCTGGTTCTCTCGGGATGGACCATGGTCCAGCAGTGGTCCACTGCAGTGCAGGAATTGGGCGATCTGGAACGTTCTCTCTGGTCGACACTTGTCTTGTCTTGGTGAGTTGGATCTCTAGAACTAGGAGCCTACGTGATTTTAGCTATCATGTTTTTTCTGATTTCGTAATGGCAAATTCTGCAAATATTTCTACCATTAAAGCAATTTTCAGTTTTGCTGTGGATTGTAGGTCACTAAAAGGCTGATTTTCAGTTATATGGATACAAAACAGACAATACATTTATTTATGCTGTCTGATTTTAAGCATTTTAGCCTTTGTTTTATAGGCATTTTAAGTCATGAGAAACAAATCCAGTCAAGTGACTAAGGTTGCAAAGGGGCTGAACATTTCCGGTAAATTTCCAGAAACTTTCCAAAAATCCTGGAATGTTTCCCAAAAATCCTGGACATTTTCGGAAAATCCTGGAAAGTTTCGGAAAATCCTGGAAAGTTTCTGGAAACTTTGCAACCCTACAAGTGACTGGTAAAAATAAATATTGAGTTTTTCTAAAAGTAATTGAAAGTAAAACTGCTGGGACAAAAACCTTTGAATTAGACAGTGACTTTACTAGAGTCTCATGATTAGACAACATTTACGTGATGGTGGTACCACATCATAAGTTATACTCTGTTCTCATGAGGCTTTGGAGTATATATTGTTCTTTTTTCCATTTGTCTCTCACTCAGACTTAGTTAATTAACCACTGCTTTTCCTCTATCACTGATGTGTTCAGATGGACAAGAGAAAAGACCCATTGGAGGTGGACATCAGAAAGATTCTTTTAGACATGAGGAAGTATCGGATGGGTTTGATTCAGACCCCCGACCAGCTGCGTTTCTCATACATGGCTGTTTTGGAAGGTGCCAAGTACATTATGGGAGACTCCTCTGTGCAGGCATGTCATCAGCAGAGTATTTTAAACAGAATCACCAGTAACTGGACCCTGGACTAGACTTACTGTGTTTGTGTTTATGAGTTTTTTATGGCTGTGTGCAGAAACAGTGGCGAGAGCTCTCTAGAGAGGACCAGGAGCCCCTATCTGAGTCTCCCCCGCCGCCTCAGCCTCCTAAATGCACAGAACGCTACAATGGCAGCAAGCTATCTCGTCTGGAGGATGGGATGGACTCAAAAACAAGCAAGAAAACAGGCCTAGAGACCCCCAATAAAGAACCAGACAGAGATGCTCGAACAATGTATGTAACAATCAGCAAGCATGATTTCAGATTCTGGATTTGGTTGCCAAATGAATCCCAGGATTATTGTACCATTTTAATGTTTTAGGATGGTTGATTACTGATTTCCTTGTATAATTGGATACAAAACAAGGCATATTAGACAATATAAGTGTTTTTCAAGACAAGCACATTTCCCACCAAACTTTCTTTACTATAATTAGAAAAATATTTATTTTATTAAAACCATTTATACATTGTCAGGGCTCCAGACTGCGACCAAATGGTCGCATTTTGCAAAATTTGAGAATGTGCGACTGAATTTTACATTGTCGCACATGTGCGACCAGTAAATTTGTCCCGTTTTTTTTTTTTTTTTTTTTTTTTTTTTTACACGTTAAACTTGGAAGGGGCTTATCAATGAATCCAGAATGTGTGGCAGGCCAATGAGTGTGAGAAGAATAGGGAATGGCCACTGTAAGTGTCGCGTTTAAACATCTGTGGGAAGGAGGAGACGTAGACAAATATCACAACCTGCTATGTGCGTCTGAGCAATGAGCGAACTATTGACTCGTTCTTCCAACCTGTGGCTAGTGTGCTAGTTAAATTAACTTACCTTCCAAAATAATACATTACAACAGATAATAATTTAACAAAAACGTGAACAAAACGATTACTCTTTGTAAACACTGTCTCGTGCCAAATGCTCAAACATGACCTGTCATTTACGCCGTCATCACCCGGGAGTTGATAGCGCACGAGCGCAGGCGAGACCTGAACTGTAGACGTTACCATCGATGTTTAAACTAAACTAAACTTTGCCAATATAAACATTCAAGACGCGAAAGAGAACTTGCACAAAGAAGATTTGTGCGGGTGTCCGCGTCTGTGTGTGTGCGCACGCGCGCCCGCCGTGTGTGTGTGTGTGTGTCTGTGTGTGTGTAGGCTACTCATCTCAGACAGTGTGCAAATATTCTCTTTAAAGTCTTTCACTTGAATGGACAAATTCACACCAAAAGTATGTCAACATGTCCGTCCTGATGAGTATCCTAGCAGACATATAGTCTGTTATGCCTTAAATGAACTTTTACGGTCAAGAAAGACACTCACAGTATCGGTGTAGGCCTACTGAATCAGCTCTGAATTTAATAGCTTTTGTAACTTTAAGGACTAATCTTTAATTTATACAGTCAAATATGCAATGTTATTTTACACTTGATTATTTTATTCAATTTCTGTACCTGAAAACTAATGTTAGACGTCCCTGAAAAGCATAGTTTATTTTATTAGTATCTTTGCTCTATTGTATTTATTTGAGCTTTGGCTTGTGGTAAGATTATTTGTTTCTTTATTTTATTTGACAGCAGTCTTTTTTTCCCTGAACATTTCCCCGAATCATACCGAAACCGTGAACCTAAAACCATGATACAAACTGAACCGAGAGCTATTTGAAACGTTGCAGAACTAGTACAGTGTCACAGTCGGATGATGATTCAGAGTAAGAGGTTTGTATCAGGCCGAACGCCGAGAGTTCAGCTGGTTGGGGTAGTACTGTAGACGAATTCCATGAACTGCGAATGCTGCAGTCGCTACCCCATAACTGCGGGGAACACGAACTTTGCCAACAGTGCAGGCACTTCACAGTTTAAACACAATACGCTAGTTAAACACAATCTTAGCCTCAAACATAGAGTATGCGGAGACATGTTAATAAATCAAAAAGCAACGCCACTGCCCGTTTTCAAAGACAATAGGTTGTAACATTAAATCAGAGCACAAAGGCATTTTAATTTCTGCATCTATTATCAAAGTATTTATTAGTAATACACTGGAAATTAGTAGAAATGTGAATATTTGGTTAGTATGTTGATTTACGGTGTGTGCTCCTAAATTTTCTGGTTGTGCCCCTAAAAATTTCAGTTGGGGGCCACTGTGCTCCTAGCGAAAAAAGTTAGTCTGGATCCCTGATTGTGGTATTACTTCAAAATAATGCCACGTTATTACTTTAATCAATGTATTACAATTATTTTAATTTACTGTTAGAATTAGGGGTGTAATGATACACGTATTCGTATTGAACCATTTGGTACGAGGCTTTTGGTTCGGTACGCATTACAAACCGAACAGTTCGTTTTGTTATTTCAAAATTTTATTATTTCAAATGTAGCCGCGTGGCAAGCGTGCGCTTGCTCGACCACAACATTGGCCAACATCAAATGGCAAACGTAATGAAAGCGGAACGAAGCTGCGCTACTCGTTATTTTGTGTTTCATGGACCGTTTGGTTAGAATGCTGTTAAAATACCACATTGTCATGTTATATTCACTCTTTTCTCTCTTCAGTGGTCACAAAAGACCAAGAGATGAGAAAATGTCCAACCCCATCCAGAAGACTCAGAAACAGACAAAACCCAGGATCAACGACCCTGATAAGAAAAGAAAAAGGTGAAACTGTCTGTCTGAAGGAATGTGATTTTTATTGTGCTCTACTTTTCACTGACTCCCTGAATCATTTCAACATGTCTGATCATGTGTATGTTATGTCATATAATCCCACAGATCCTTCATCCCACTCAGTTCTCATAATGTCATTTGGTATTTAGTGTCTCAGATGCAGGTGGCCTTACTAGACTTTTAAGTTACGATTTAGTCTTTTGGGACATTTAGAGACCAAGCCTTTTGCAGACTCATGTCACAAAATCTCTCTTTTGTATTGTGATTTAACAGCACCTGCAGAAGCAGCGCCGTTACACCAGTGCGGATCAGTGTACAGCTGTTCTTTACTCTGTTTGATATGTGGCGTCTGCCCAGGAGAGATTTGAGTGGTGATTTCGTGTGCCTTTGTAATGTCTGTGTGTGCCAGAACTTACTGTAATATGCGAGTCCAGCTGGCATCACTGATAATACTATTATATTTATAATATCTTCATATAATATAATAATAAATTGTATAGACTTGTTGGGCAATATGATAGCAGATAATTATTTTGGATTATTTATTTTGTACAAGTTTACAATATCCAATATCATAAATTGGTGAGTATGACAGATCTCTTGACCGAAGAGGGCAAGATTTCAGATTTGAGTAGGCTAGTGGGATAATCAGACTGAGCTAGTCTGATGGCTTATTTAAAAACTAAGATTTTTTTTTTTGCATTGTGACATTTTCATGACAAGCAGATTCTCCCTCAAATGCTCATTATTGTAATACACTGTAATACAATGTTTCCGTGTAATAAAATTAATTTCAGTATAACAAATACTACTATGATCTTTACTTACAACTGTACTTTACAAATGTATTATTGCGTCTAAAATACATCATTAGTTTGAATGTTACAAAGATTTTTTTTACATTGCGCTAATGATAATTTGGAGGGAAATTTAAAAATACAAAAAATTGGTCTTAATTTTGTAATTTCTTAGTTTTAGATTCAGCCTTCAGCAATTTTGTAAGCATAAAGAGGTCATATGTTACATATGAACAGGGTGTTGGGTCAGGTCAGCGTTGTGTTGAGGCTTGTTTGTGTCTTATATTATGGTTTCAGTCTGGGCTGTATTTGCTGTACGTGACACAGCGAGTGCTGCCCTGTTGGGAAACCTCCCCAATGAGGCAGCAACGGCACAACTACAGGATTTTTGTAAAAAAACAAGCTTGACCGGGCTCCTCAAAATCCTCAGGCTGTACGTGAGAGCCAGACACGAGCCTTGTGTGCTGTGACATGCTGGTTTGGAGCTTGCTGCTGTTCTTATGGCCGTGGCTGTTGGCGTTTTAAGACTGAGCTTCAGCATGGTGTGATGTTTTTGCTTTTTCCCTCAGATTTAGACATTCGCCTGTACTACTTGAATGAGATTTAAACCAAATGTAAACAAAAACTTTAGTCTTTTCAGGGCCATAGATTTGTGTTGAGCTTAAACCTGATGGTTCTTCTATATTGAAATGTGGCAGAGTTCTTTAGTTCTTCGCACAGCTTCAGTGCAATATTTCTCACACTTTGTGGGCGTGTGGTTTGCGTGCAGCACTCGTATGCTTCTGCAGACTGAGCTGAGAGTGTGTTTTGCTTGATTAATTGTGTCACTAAAGTAGGTTTTATTTCTTTATTTTTCATGTATATTTTTGTTTAGTCTGACCAAAAAAGATGCATGTATAAAAATAATAAAACTTCCCTCACTCACAACTTCATGCCCCCCTTTATCACACTCAGGTTTGCAATATTTTGTTTATCACATCATTGGAATTGCAAAAAACGTGAAATGAACCTACTAATTATTTGTCATTGGATGGATAAATAAATACCAGTGGATAAATATTTGTATCAGTCAGATGGCTAAAGATGGACAAAGTAATCTTAAGTGATTCTGAACCAGCGGACAACTTTCCTTAAATTATTTAAATGTAGTTATATTAGTATAATATTTATTAAAATGCTTAAAAACACAAAAAAATAAAGTTGGACAACAATAACATAATTTTGAGTTATTTTTAGCAAAAGGGGTGAAGAAGGAGCAGGGAACAATATACCATTATTGAATGTAATTTTTTCACAGTAATAAGAGTTTTTCCAACTCCTTATTGGTTGTTAATGCCCCTGCTGCATGTTGGGATATTAACTACCATTTTTTCCTAATAGACTGTCAATCAGTAGCAGATATTGCATATATATATATATATATATATATATATATATATATATATATATATATATATATTGAATGTGTTATTTAAAGGGATCACCCAAAAAATTTAAATTTGGTTATTTACTCTTGCAGCAGAAATGTATTGCCACAAGAATTTATATTATGGAACATATTTGAAGGTTAGCCACGGAATGCATGTAAATATTATGTCAGTCTGATGTCATATTTCATTTACACATGATAAAAGCCACATAGTCACCTCTAAGGTTGCGTTTACACTACAAGTCTTAATGCACAGATTCGATCTTTTGACCACATCCAAATTTATTTATTTTGGTCCCGCCTGTTTATATTCACTTTAGACACGACTGGTATCCGATATCTGTGTTTACATTAATCCCCGCCAACAATTATTCTGTTGTTGTTGATCGTTTTACATGCGACGTGATTGACCCTCGGGTTTTGAATGGCCGTGCTATTAAAATTATTTATATCATGTCGGGTAGTACCATGATTATTTGCCAGCATGGGTAAGTTAAAAGCTGTCATAGATGTTTGTAGTATAAAATCTGATTGAATGGATATAGACTGGGAAAAAAAACGGTAATAGAATGGTAAATAGTAAAGATCTAGAATTCTGAAGTGAAATAAAGTAGCGGGGTAAGATTATATTTATTATCAAATTAATTAACGAGAGAGATTGTGAGTGTGAATTACCTGCGTCTGTACAGCATCTCTATTGCCGTTTACACCTAGTATTAAGATGTGTTTTGGTCGATCAGATCACAAATAGACCACGCTAAATACAGGTGTAAAGGGGGTCTAGAACGTTTTGAGCTTGTCCACTTTCGACCACTTCCAGAGGTAGTCAAACGCATTCGACTAGATTGCTTTTGTGGTTAAATGCGTTTTAACAGCCTCAAAAGTCCACCTATTCTTCGCCTACCGATCTAATGCGTAAACAATATGGGAAGCGCGCTAGCCTGACGGGATTTAAACTTTGTCGGCTGAAGAGCCAAGTTTGGTTTGAAGACAAAAATTTACCAAGCAAAATGTTCTCTGACCATTCCTGATTTATAACACGTACTCACAGCATTCAGCGTGGTCCTGTGGCTATCAGAGCAGTCTTAGTATGTTTTACTAAGTTTTTCGATCTAAATAAGCCCATACATTTAACCGCCCATTAGACCCTCCCCTCGAAGATATCAGGACAGAAGTGGTTAAAAGTGGACAAAAGAAACGGGAATGTCTCTCCCTCGTCTACTTGTGATCCGATCAACCAAAACGCATCTTAATACCAGGTGTAAACAGGGCGTATGTAATAGAGAAGCTGTGAGTTGTTGCTGAGAAATATGATGTTGCGAAAGTGCTAAATTCACGGGGCAGTTTCTATGCTCCTGAATAAAGTTTAGTGCAAAAGCAGTTTAGTGCAAGTGCATAGAGGCACATCTGCTTCATATAATGACATTAAAAAGCTATCGTTGTGGTGGCTTGGAATTCCGAGGAGAATCGGGTATACGTGTTTAGACGTAGGTCATATGTCCAGATATCGGATTCTCAGAACGGATGTGAAAAAAGCAGATCTTGTGTGGATTTTTGTGTTTATACGTGTATAAAAAAGAGTGTGCCAGTGTAATCGCAGCCTAATACTGGGTTGTAAAACCTGCTTCAGATATTAGATATTATTCAGATAGGTCTCATGTCGTTTGACCGCCAGGTTTTTTGGGACTTCCCATTAGGGTACAAGAAAAAACTCTGCTAAAGTTCTTCTTTGTGTTCCATAGAAGAAAGGCATGCAGGTTTAGAACAAAATGAGGGCGAGTAAATGTTTCATTTAAATTTTTGGGTGAAGAAACCCTTTGTGATTTGAAATATAACATATTTGACTTTGCATTCTGTGATTTGTATTGACAGAGCGAGAACAACCAGTGACATCTAACTCCATGGCAACCTCAGTCAGCAAGAGATCTCCATCCCATAATCCTCCCCCATCCACCCTTATGTTTTTAAAAGCCGTTTACAGCATGAACTCCTCAAGAAGGTTTCTCCACTCCGAACAACAGCACACACCAGCACTATATCAGTGGATGAAGCTCAATAATATCAAGAGGACAGCGCATCGCCATGGTTTGGATTTGGTTTTCATTTCATTGGACCTATTTTGTCTTTTTTTAAATTTTGCTTTTTGTTTTGTTAAAAAAAAGCAGCAGGATCTGAAATTGTTCTATGCATTTCTAATGCTGTTCACACATTGTATTTTTAGACAACTTTTCTTCAGAGGCAAAATGAAATGCTCTATTTTTTTATATGAAATTACTTGAAATTTCCTATCATATCTACAGGACTGAATGCTCAAATCCAGTTTGTGAGATTGTTAGATGACGTCTTATGCTGAAGAGTGCTCACATTGTGTACATAGTATACCTTATGAGATGTAAAAAAAAAAAAAAAACACAAAAACAATTTGATTGTACGAAATGAGGAGACATTGCACTTGGTTAAAACAAACAGACCAAACCAGCATTGTCTGATGTTGAAGATTCTTACTTTTCTTTATCCAAGAGTAGCATCCATGAATAAAACTTCTCATTTAGTTTCTGTAACGATGTGTTGCTTCATTCACTTTCTCCAGGCTGTCAACCACTGAGCTAATATTATATATCTCTATAGACTAAGCTGGCCATATTTTACAATAATATTCTGTTTTCCCTTACCGGTAGATCATTTTGTGTTTAGTGTGAAGGTAGATCTCATGAAGAATGTCCAGTTCATAATTCACCCTAAAATAAAAATGTAACCTTTTTAAGACCACAAACTTTTTCACATGGTGACATTTTCGTGACAATTAAGTACGTTTTCCCCCAAATCCTTAATACTGTAATGTAGGAAAATATGCTAGTTATTACTGTAAAATATTTGTTTTGGGTTTTTACCTAGAACAACAAATTCAGTGAAATATTCCTGTGAATATTCTTGAAAATGCCCGTTTTCCACTTTTTCACATTACTATAATATGATTATGAAAATTTCACAATGAGAGAAATCTTAATTGTAATTAAAGAGACTTTAACATGATAAACATTTCTTATTTAGGAGTGAAATACACTTTTAATGTTTTTGAAATAAGTCTCTTATGCTCATCAAGTCTGCATTTATTTGATAAAAAAAGTAATATTGTGAATTATTACAATTTAAAATTACTTTATTTGAATATATTTTGAACAACTTTCAAATATATATTTATATTTTATATATAATATATATATATATATATATATATATATTTTTTTTTTTTTTTTTTAAACAATTTTCTCATGAATTTTCAGCAGGCATTACTCCAGTCTTCAGTCACATCATGATCCTTCAGAAATAATTGTAATATATGTGATTTGCTGCTCAAGAAACATTTATCAAAGTTGAAACCCGTTGTGCTGCTTCATAATTTTGTGTAAACCGTGATTTATTTTTTTCAGGAATAGTTGATTAATAGAAAGTTCAAAAGAACAGCATTTATTTTAAACAGAAATATTTTATAACCTTGTCTTTCCTGTCACTCTTGATCAATTTCATAAAAGTATATGTTTTTATTTTATTTTTGTAAAGTAAAAATCTTACTGCCCCCACACATGACCTGAATATTTCTTGACCATTTTTGTTAGATTAAATGCAAAATATTTCATTTCCATCACTGTGTTCTGTGAAGGTTTAAAGGGGTCATGACATGAGAAACCAAATTTGCCTTGATCTTTTGGTATATAAGAGATCTATGTACTATTAAAACTTCCTGCAAGTTTCATAGCTTAAGACGTCCTCCCCATTATAAACGAAGCATTTATTTAATCAAGCTCTAATTACAGCTCAATCTGGATCCATGGTAAGAAGTGACGTCACGGTGCGAAGTGACGTACCAGTCGTTTGCATAAGACCGCCTCCAGCGCAAGACAACTACGCCTCATTTCGCATCAACGCATGCGTTGTCGTGCAGAGAGTGGGTCTGTTTACAAGATGACTGTGATGCCACGCAGATGTGCTGTTCCTGCTGTGGACAAACAACATGTTTGAATACGCTGCCGAACGATCCAGACGTCAGGGAAAGCAGTCGGATGCAGTTTATTTGCAGCATATGCAGCGCGCCAAAGCCTTATTTGAACGGTGAGTGAGATGAGTGTGACAGGGAATGTTACTGAAAGAACGAGCAGAGAGCGAGCCGAGCGAGCGCCTTCAAACTGTCTCGCTCTCTCTCTCTCTCTCCCTCCCTCGCGCATATGAATCAAAATCAATTGAGAATTGACACGATGGTAAAAGATTGGAAGACCGAAGTTTCACGTGGTGGAGCATTGTGTAGTCTACATGTGATACAAAATGATTAACGTTAATAATTTATGCATAAGCAGCACTGACGTTAGCCAATCATAACAGTGGACGATAACACTGAACTCTTAAAGGGGAAACACCTCCAAAACAGACAGTTTGAATCAAGAGGGTGGGAAAAGGTCATATATCACTAAATTTTTTACGTTTTTTTGTACAAAAAACTACAGTAATACTATAATTGCACCTAAGGGAACATAAAACAAAACAAAAAAACATGTCATCACCCCTTTAAGGATGGGTCATGACTTAACACTTTTAACATGATAATTCGTGGTGCACCAACAATGAAAGCATTGTCAAACTATGTAGAAGGGGCTTTAAAATGTTTTCACTTTCTTCCCAGAAGAACAGTGTCACACATAACTGGTCACAGCAGGCCTCACATTACGAGAACTGCTACACTGCTGGGAAACTCAAGTGGAAAAGAGCCAGACCTGTCCTGTCATCAACTGATGGGTGGAGAGATGAAAACAGTATCAGCATGACTAGCAATAAAATAAAAAACGACACGGGACGCACAATTTGGCAAAAATAATGTTAAGGTTTATTATTTCTGTTCTATTTCACTTATTTACAAGCAAAATGTGTATTTAACGCTTTGTGCAGTTTGACAGTTCAACATCAGTGATTCTCTGATTCATGTTGTAAACGGTCACACTGCAGTTCAGCAGAGTTTATGAAGCATGTCCAGGCGCAAGCACGATGTTTCAGCCACGCTTCAGAAGAGAAGAGGTGGGATCCCGCTGCCGAACAGCAGCTTCCATGAGGGAGGAACCCGCCACTGCACTGAGCCCTGTGTCTAAGAGAACATCACATTGACAAAACAGCAACTGTGCGGAAAAAAACTTTCACTTCTGAAATTCTGTAACCACATCCTTCTAAGGTAATGTTCCATGCTCAACACGTTTTAACATTTCTTCTGCATGTTTTTCTTTTATAATAACCAGATCCCATTTCCTCAAAGGTCCTGAAAGTCTTAAACTGAGTTTCATCAAATTAAAGGCCATAAAAAGTCATAAATATGTTAAATGGTATAATAAAAGTCTTATAATTTCAAGAGGTCTTAAATTTGGGGACAGAGAAAACAGGAATCGCAATATGGCTTAATGTGAGTTTTGCAAATTTCTAAGTAAAAACACGGCACAGTTGCAGTCCACAGCCTTGCGGTTCACAATCGATGAATAACTCACATTTATGCCAAGCGACTGTTTATGGTTTACTGTTGATTAATTATGACAAGGTTTACTTTTATGATGTTGCAATAATTTCATCGACTTCTTTAAATACAAAATCGACAGCATTCACCAAGAACTCTCTGTGAACATTTCTCCCAGCACAGAACCTCAATCTGACTCATCCATTCCATTTCACATCATTCTCCCCTCCCTATCAGTCATTACAGAAACCGATCTCACTAACCACTTCAACAAAATCCACCTCACAACCTGCCCACTGGACCCCATTCCATCTGCACTGGTCAAGCACTGCCTCCCCTGCCTCAGCCCACTCATCATGGCAATCATCAACTCCTCTCTCATCTCTGGAACAGTTCCTTCTTCCTTCAAAGTTGCCGCCATCACACCAATACTTGAAAAACCTGGCCTGGATCCTGACAACCCCAACAACTTCCGCCCCATCTCTAACCTACCTTTCCTGTCTAAAATCCTGGAACGCTCGGTCGCCTCTCAACTAAAACACCACCTCCTATCAAATCAGCTCTACGAAAGCTTTCAGTCTGGATTCCGTACTCATCACTCTACTGAAACTACACTACTCAAAGTAACAAATGACCTCCTGCTCGCCTCTGACTCTGGTTCCCTCTCCATTCTCCTCCTACTTGACCTCTCTGCCGCCTTCGACACCATTGACCACTCCATCCTTTTACAACGCCTACAACATCTTGGCATCTCTGGCTCAGCTCTCTCCTGGTTCACCTCCTACCTTACCAACAGATCTCAATTCATATCCATCAACAATTGTACGTCTCACACCATACCTGTCAATCACGGAGTCCCTCAAGGCTCAGTGCTAGGTCCCCTTCTGTTTATCCTGTACATGCTTCCCCTTGGACTTATCATTCATAAGCATGGATTAAAATTCCATAGTTACGCAGATGACACACAACTATACCTCAGCACCAGATCCATCACTCCTGCCACAGTACTAACCATCACAACCTGCCTCTCTGCAATAAAATCCTGGATGAACGCCAACTTCCTTAAACTAAATTGCAATAAATCGGAAATCATCGTCATTGGTCCCAAATCACTCCTCCCCTCGTTCCAAGACTTCACTCTCTCTGTCGATGGCCATACAGTTACCACCTCTCCCCAGATCCGAAATCTTGGTTTCATTTTTGACCCCACACTCACATTTAAGCCCCATATCCGTCATATCACCAAAACTGCCTTTTTCCACCTTCGTAATATTGCTCGTCTACGCCCTACCCTCTCTACATCTGCTGCGGAAACTCTCATTCATGCATTCATTACATCAAGACTCGACTACTGCAATAGTCTCCTATATAGTCTCCCATCCTCTGATATAAAAAAAAACTGCAATACGTTCAAAACTCCGCTGCCCGCCTCCTCACCCACACCCGCTCCAGAGACCACATCACCCCCGTCCTTCAACAGCTTCACTGGCTTCCTGTACAACAGCGCATCCATTACAAAGTTCTGCTCATCACTTACAAAGCCCTCAATAACTTGGCACCTCCATATCTCACAGACCTCTTACAGCATCACCGCCCCTCCCGACGCCTCCGCTCTGCCGACTTGAGCCTTCTCAAACCCATCACCAAATCAACACACCGAACTTTGGGGGACCGAGCATTCGCCATCGCTGCCCCCACCCTTTGGAACTCACTACCCATCCACATCAGAAACTCGGACTCACTGACCACTGCTCAAAACCCACCTGTTTCACCTTGCCTACAATCTATAATAGCACTCTCACCATTGATTGTTTGTTTCATTTGTAAAGCATCTTTGAGTTCCTTGGAAAGCGCTATATAAGACTTATGTATTATTATTATTATTATTATACACCTTACTGGCAGAGAATACATTTTCATTCTGCTGGTTTTGTTCAGATCAATGCAAAAATCGAACCATATTTTCACGTAGCATACATGCACTGTTATAAATGTTAACTGGTTGATCGACGAGAATCTAATATGGATTCTAAAAATCAGGATAATAAGGTGTGTTTGTGAGTGTAACATCCCTGTTCCTTAACCTCTTAAGTGTCACGGGCCCACCGGTGGGCCCAAATCCATTACATATTTAAAACAGTAATATCCTATACTAAACCTAAACTAATCTTGGCAAACTATATATAATTTTAAAGCTTACAATCTCTAGTTTCCATATTTTGTGACTGATTCTCAAAATAAATTACAATGGAGCCATAATTTATCAATTTGCAACAATAATATTTTCATACTCCTAAGGCGTGTTCAGACCTTTATTTTGAAATAGCAATAAACATGAAAAATCATGAAAGAAGGGTAGAAACCTCAGTTTGTTTTCATGCCAAGAGTTCACAAGATAGCACACATTTATTTATTTTAGAAAAAAAGGTCTGAAAATGTTTTAAATATAAAGAAAAAATAATAGGTTCACCATTTATGATGTGGCCGCGAGCTATAACGCACATACGTGTTTATTAGAGGTTTAATTCATATCAAAATCTGCCAAACTTCCAATACTACTTCTGAATAGGATGTCTACTTTATAAATTGTATGAAAATTGTGAAAATAATGGTTCAGATCACTCAAACCACATATGGAAATGCAGGCGCCCTTATATGGGCAGTAATGGAGTCTGGTTGTGACCTAGTGAAAAAGTTTGGTACTGCGCCCAAACAAAATCTTACTGAAAGCTAATTTCTTGAGATATCAACCTAAAATTTGAAACACAACTTGTTCAGATTTTTGGCTTTGATTTTTTTGCAGTTTTAGAGTCACCCAGGTTTTGAAAAAATATATTTTCTATAAAATATGAATAATTAATTTTTTTACATTGTACATTTTCATAAACTCAAACTTCTGTAACTTGTTTTCTGTTTCACTTTCTTCATTTATTTCACTTCTACAAAAATGCCAAATGTCTTCTTTAAAACAAGATCTTATGATCTTAAGATCTTATCCAATCTTATGTCTATATTCCAAAGGATTCTTGAATTACAACCATTTAAGTTCGGAATGTGCATTTTCATGTCTATTCAAAAAAGGGGGGGTGACACTTATAGTTCACCCAAAAATGTTAATTATCCCATGATTTACATACACCTCATATACACCTAGGATGGCTGGAGGGTTTCTTCTTTCAGATAAACACAATATCATTGCTCTTCCAAGCTTCATAATGGTAGTGAAAGGCAGTCCTGATTTTGAAGTCCAAAAAAACAACACACATCTATCCATCATAAAAGTAATCCATACGACTCCAGGGGGTTAATAAAGGCCTTCTGAAGCGTTGAGTTTTTGTAAAAAAAATAGCTATATTTAAAACTATATACACTGAAATAACTAGCAAGTCAACTTACGCCAAAAGAGTAACTCCTGACGCGATGTGTGACGTCGGATGTAAAAGTAGTGTAAGCTTTGACGCCTCTCGCGGTTCAAACTAATTGGGCTGGGTAACAAACTCAAGCTCCTCTTCTCTTATACCAAAAATCCTCTCCAAACATTTCTCTTTTAAAACTCCTTTTCTTCTAAAACTTCTAATTCTTGACCGGTGTTTGCTCTATCCTCTGCGCTTCCACGTTCCAGGTCAGGTACTCTTTTGGCGTAAATCGATGCGAACGGCTGTCTGTCGGAAGCTAGTTATTTTAGTTTATAGTTATAAATATGGATTTTTTTTAACACAAACGCATCGCTTCAGAAGGCCTTTATTAACCCTCCTGGAGTCGTATGGATTACTTTTATGATGGATGGATGCACTTTTTTGGACAACCATTCACTACCATTATAAAGCTTGGAAGAGCAATGATATTTTTTAATATCTCTGACTGTTCGTCTGAAAGAAGATAGTCATATAGGATGACTTGAGGGTGAGTAAATCATGGGATAACTTTCATTTTTGGTCTAGGTTTGATTTAGGTTGATTATTAGAAAATTTTGTTAAAACCTATTTGACCTGTAAAGTTGTTTGAATTGTGTTTTTTGACAGTAATTTTAGGGTTTCATATTTTACCATAGACATTGCCCTACTCCACTCATACAGTATTTTATTTGTGCAGGTCTTAAAAAAGGTCTTAAATTGACCCGATTTACCAGATACCCTGTTTGTTTCCTCAGCATTATTCAGATTCACTATATTTTCTCCCACACTTACAGGTTTTTCCAGCAGATGAAGCCAGTCATTGAGATGGTTGATGAGAGCAAAAGCATCAGGGATGTTGTCCCCTTCTGAGCAGAAGATCAACACTACTGCCATAGGGATGTCCTCCGTGCAGCTGAAAGACAACAAACTCCATTGGCCGAATTCACGATTGTAGATTTGATAATTTTACGATTAATGACGGTTTTTACCAGTCTGTGTAAAGGGCTTTGGTCACTCCTCCTCCAGGAATGTAGAGCCGCTGCTCTGAGTCAGAGATCTCAGGGAACACGCTGATTCTCTCCATCTCCCTCCAGCCCAGCTCCTCCACTCGCTGGCCCTCTTCCTTCTGCAGAGACGGGCTCAGCAGGTACCGCAGAGGAGTGCTGCTCAACAAGAAGACACAACCATTTAAATACTATCGATACAAAAATATTTGAATCATCTGGTGTTTTTGGTGACTTTTAGTGGATGTCTGAAGTCAGTTCTTCTTAAGTTCACACATGTAAAGAATCATCTACTAAAGTCTGAAGCACATTACATTTGTATAGTATATTGTTTCATCATTTAAATGTTTTAATTGAAAATTTAAAAAAAAGTGAGTGTATGCTACCTTAAAATGCATGGCGTGAGGTTTGAAAATTGTTATCTAATATAATGATATCAAAAGCTAAGAAAATGTACTCACTATTTATACAATTCTGTGTACATTCTATCTATCTGTCGTCACTGTTTCATTACCCATGAAGCTGTTGGTCGTCTCTCTGATAAGCGTGACTACTGGAAAGCAGCACACTTCTGAGGAATCCACTACTCTTGATCCAGGAAACAATCAGCTTTCGGAATGATCTGACCTTTGTCTAAAATGAACAGTAAACAGCAAAGAGTCATGTGCAAGTAAAATAAAATAAAAATGTATCTGTGATATATTGGCCGATATTTGGTATTTTATAATTAAAGATTTATTAATGCCGATATTTGC